>CAUYQU010032976.1:0-23698 GCA_963574635.1 Cheracebus regulus
CTTTGTGGGGTTCTCTGTATTGCCTGGAGTTGAGTATTGTCATGCCTTGCTAGTTTAGGAAAATTTTCCTGGATAATATCCTGAAAAATATTTTCCAACTTGGATTCATTCTCTTCGTTACTTTCAGGTATACCTATTAAGCATAAATTATTACAATGTATTTTCCTACTTTCTCTAATAAATCTGCCTTTTTATAAAAAACCTACAACTGTCTTAGTAAATTCTCCTTATTCCTGCATCACTGACTGCCGATAGTCACCACTCGCCCATGACAATTAGCAGTCAAAGGTGACTGCTCTTTTCATAGCCTATAACTTTAATTTTGTTTTTTTTCTGTAAACATTTTCAACTGGCCATGTGTCTTGAGTGGACAGAGGCTAACTGTCATCTTTTGCTTTCTGTGTTGTCCTATTAGGGTATTTAGGATCCTATGCCAAAGAGCAACAGTGAGGGTAAGTGGAAATTCTCAGGAAAACCTAAGGATCAGATCTGGGGTAACAAATTAAAACCTAGAGCCCACAGGCCAGAAGTTGGGTAGAAGCAGTGTGAATCAGAAGCTCTGGGGGAAATGGAGTGGTCCCAAAATCAGGCACCAGCTGCAGGTGCTGCATGAGTGAGGAGGGATGAATGGTGCATTTATACCCTGCTTTAGGGTTAGCGAAAGCTTTGTACAGTGCATTAGTGTTAGCAAAGGACACTTATAGGACTTTATCCCCTTTAGTTTTTTTTTCAACCACCTTAAGAAATGGAGAATGGGTTTGGAGAAGGCAGAGTGATATGCATTTTATTCTGTTGCAATTTGGGTATTCCTGTGCCTTAGTTTGTCTCTGGTATCTTTTAGCCAAGGGGAAAAGGCTGACAAAGTTTCCATTAAAATTTATTTTCACCTTTACTTACACCAATTTGGTAGATATAGCAGGCGAGCACTTTCCTACCTTGAATGGGGGCATGAGAAGATGTATCTGCTTTTGCTGCAGACAGCCTGGGTCTGGAGACCCTGGGATTGGGAAGGCTGGTTCCATTGGGTAGAAGCATGGAGAGTGTGGGCTCGGCACCATCAGGGACCATGGTGTGAGCCCATGCGGACATCCAAACATATGGGGACTCTCTTTAAAGTGCCTTGGCTGATCGTAGATGTCAGGTCCACTTATATTTCCCTGAGGTCTTGTGGCTTGGACCCCTGAAGATTCATCAAGGATGTGATGATCACGTCACTGTGGGCAAATTTAACATTGCATCCTCCTCAAACTAGACTTTCTAGGTAAATGATGTTTTTATTATTTTTCGATACATTATGTTTGTACGTATTTATGGGGTACATGTGAAATTCTGTTACATACATAGAATGTGTAATGGTTAAGTCAGGGTATTTGGGGTATCCATCACCTGTTTATCATTTCTATGTGCTGGGAACATTTCAAGTCCTCTCCTCTAGCTATTTTGGAATATATAATACATTGTTTTGAACTATAGTCACCCTACTCTGCTATGGAACATTAGAACTTCTTCCTTCTGTGTAACTGTATGTTTGTACCCATTAACCATCTCTTCATTGCCCCCACCCCTTACACCCTTCCTAGCCTCTGGTATCTATCATTCTACTCCCTATACCTCTATGAGATCAACTTTTTTAGTTTCCACATATGAGTAAGAACATGTGGTATTTGACTTTCTGTGCCTGGCTTGTTTTATTTAACATAATGACCTGTAGTTCCATCCATGCTGCTGCAAATTACAGGATTCTGTGCTTTTATGGCTGAATAATGTTCCATTTTGTAGATATACCATATTTTCTATATCTGCTCATCCAGTGAAGGATGCTTAGCTTGATTCTATAGCTTTGCTATTGTGAATAGTGATGTAATAAACATGGGAGTGCAGGTGATATGGTTTGGCTGTGTCCCCACCCCAAATCTCATCTTGAATTGTAATCCAAATTATAATCCCCAATGTTGGGAGAGGGACCTTATGGGAGGTGATTAGATCATGGGGGTGATCCCTTCCCCCATGCTGTTCTCATCATAGTGAGTGAGTTCTCACAAGATCTGATGGTTTTATGAGGGACTTCTCCCCACTTCATTCTGTACTTCTTTCTCCTGTCATCATGTAAACGAGGCCTCTCCTTCCCCATTACTTTCTGCCATGTTTATGAGTTCCCTGAGGCCTCCCCAAATATATGGAACTGTGAGCCAATTAAACCTCTTTCCCTTATAATGTACCTGGTCTCAAATATTTCTTTTCTTTACTTTTCTTTTTGAGATGGAATCTCACTGCTTCATTCAGGCTGGAGTACAATGGTGTGATCTTGACTCACTGCAACCTCTGCCTCCTGGGTTCAAGCAATTCTCCTGCCTCAGCCTCCCAAGTAGCTGGGATTATAGACACGTGCCAGCACACCCAGCTAATTTTTGTATTTTTAGTAGATACAGGGTTTCACCATGTTGGCCAGGCTGGTCTCAAACTCCTCACCTCAAGTGATCTGCCCACCTTGGCCTCCCAAAGATATTTCTCATAGCAGTATGAAAACAGACTAATATAGCAGGTCTCCCTTTAGCACATCGATATCTTTCCCTGTAGATAAATACTTATTAGAGGGCTTGGTGGATCATATGGTAGTTCTAGTTTTAGTTTTTTGAGAAGTCTCCATACTGTTTTTTTGTAGTGGCCGTACTTACTAGTTTACATTTCCACTTATGCATGTCAGCTGCTGGTCATCTAATTACCAAAGCAATTTTTACAAAATTCCTCTACATTTTTTTATTTATAGATCATCACAGCTGTGTGCACCAATTTATGACCCCTGAAAAAAGAGCAGCAATTATGAGACAACTTGTTCAGGGGAAGGAGCTCGGTGCACAGGTTAGGGCCTTTCATCCCTGTCTTCCTGTGATAGACGCCCAGGCTGATTACCATGTCTATGAAGTGCTTTAACACAGAGGGTTAACTAGTTTCCTGCAGTGGGAGGTAAGAATAATAATAGCCTGGCCGTCCACTGATCCTGGAAAATGCTTATCCACCAAGCAGCTGAGCCAAGATGGTTTGAGCTATCTTTGTCTCGTTTCCTCATCTGGTTGTTAAATCCCAGAGGCCCTCTGATATTGACAGCACAGATGCTGATACATATTGAATGGACGGAAGCACTTCATGCCATCCTCAAATCTCTTGCTTTCTCTTCTCCTCAAACTTGTGTGTATTTTATTTTCTCTCATTTTACATGTACTGCCCATGATTTCATTCTGCCTGATTTCACCTGTAACATAAGCCCTTAATATCGAATGCTAGACGATCAGATAAGATGGGAATGCTCTATGGTGTTTCATCCAGGGGATCCTGGAAAATACAAATATCCAAAACCTATCCTGACCAAAGCTTCCTGTGAGGTCCCTGGAAAAACTGTGCACAGAGATGCCCTAAGGGAGCAGAATAACACTTTATTATTGTCTCCAGTACTGGTCCTCAACGAATTTGCACAGGAGACTGAATTCTTCCCAGAGCTCCTTTCCTACATGTGCCAGACATCTACCATCATTTCCTCCTAAGTCCAGACTGAATGTTTGAGTCTCTTGTTTACATGCAATGAAAGGACCTTCTCTTGGTTTAACAGGAAAGAAAATACAGGGACAGAGCAAACAGAAGGGTGGTAGAGCTGTAGAGTTGAGACAGAGACTATATGGGAGAGTAGATGTTGGCCAAGGAGGGAGAATTGATACTACAGTCAGAGGTAGCTCCAGGCTCTTAGCTTGCTGTCATTCTTGAAGCAGTCTCTGGGAACTTTGGCTTCTTTAGAATGCTCCCCCTCTGAAATCTGTGTCCTAACCAATGACACTTTAGGCACTTGGAGGATGTAAAGAGTACTCATCTTCATGGAGTTTATTGTTCTTGAATGTGAGCCTTTTTCAGGAGAAAGAAGTCTTAGGCTCACCCTGTGTTAAGTATCAAAGTTTCAATATATGTTTCTAGATGTGTTTGTTTTTCTTACAGAATCCTTCTATAATTCACTATTACCAATGAAAAGATCATTTAAACAGCCTTCTCAACCTTTTCTTCAAATCCTACCATCACGAACCATCTGTCCAACCATCAGTGCCATGTTCTACTTGGCACTGTAGAATTCTCCACCGTATTTGGAGAGTTCTACAGTGCCAAGAACTCTTCAAATATGGTGGCCTCTTAACATGCCAGAGAGGAGTGTTTTCTGTTACATAAGCACATTGTTTACATGTATTTTGCAGCAACATAGATGAACTGTCTATATCTATATCTATATCTATCTCACATTGTTTTAATCCAGTCATCGCTGATGAGCATTTAGATTGATTCCATCTCCTTAGCTCCAACTAGATTCAGAGAAAAAGCATCAGATTATAGAACTATAAACATCTCAGGGTTTTAGACATAATAGGAACCTTTGTATTGCACAGCTGTAGAAACAGACCTGTAAAGACTGGGTGACATGTCCAGATGTTGACAGCTAGTTAGCAGCAGCACGGGGATGGCAGCCATCATCTCTGGATCCCTTGCTCAGTAACCTCCCCTCCGTCTCATGATGCATCATCATCAATTGGAGCAGTAACAGAGAAGGGGGAAGTAAGGGGAATGCCAGAAGTGGTGGCTGACACCTGTAATCCCAGCTATGGAGGAAGCCAAGGTGGGAGGATTCCATGAGTCCAGGAGTTTGTGATAAACCTGGACTACATAGTGAGAACCCAGCTCTAGAATTTTTTTTTTAATTAGCTCGGTGTGGTGGTACATGCCTGTAATCCCAGCTACTAAGGAGGATAAGGCAGGAGGATTGCTTGGGCCTGGGAGTTCAAGGCTGCAGTGAGCTGTGATCACACCAGTGTGCTCCAATCTGGGTGACAGAGTGAGACCTTATCTCTAAAAATTTTTTTTTATTTAAAAAATTAAAAAATCAGGAGAAACCAATAGAATCTTCAGACATGCAAGACTTACTGTATCTCAAACCCTTCTAAAGACTTCAAATGTAAACAAACAGGTTAGGTAAGACTTACTTTTTTAAACATATTTTTAAATTAATATTTTATTAATACTTCTAATGTATATTATAATGAATTTAATTATACTAGGAATAATTCATTGTATTGAGAAATACAAAGACCAAGATACCAGGTACTCTGGCAGTCAATAGAAACAGAGATTTGCTAAATCCATAAAACTTGCACATTTATTTTAGAAAAATCACAAATGATTTAAACAGGTACTTAAATCTATAGAAAATTCTGTTTAGACACAATTTCAGAATGAGTTTTTGCTGTCCTCATGTCAGACTATTTTTCTTTATTGATTTTTAAAACAGGACCTTTATTGCATAATAACACATTGTGAACCAAATTTTACCACTGTACATTCCTTGGATTTAACAAAGCTGCTTTTCTTTTAAAAAATATTGTTTGTCATGCAAGCTTTTTCTCTATTTTTAATAAACCTTCTTCCCCACGGAGCAAATAGATCATGAACATTTTCTTTGCTGTGGTAAAGTTTCTGTTATGTAAGTACATTGTTAATTTTCTTTTAATGAACAAATTTAATATAATTACATTTCGAGTTATAAAAGTGTTCTTTTGTTTCTCTCCTTCCTAATAGTTCTGTTCTAGGAATAGCTGCTTTCTCCACAAAAGAAGTTTTTCATGCTCTTTTGCCAAATTAAGTTTGTTCAGAAAAATAATTTTTAAAGGGAAAATTATGCAGTTTTTCAGAAGTTAATATGCCATGTTCTTAGTATTTTGGAGTAAAGCAGTTTTATTTAATTTTTAAGTATTTTAATATCAACTGACTCTCTTTCAATTTTTTGAAACCTCTTTATAAACACCTTTTTCTAAGCCAGGCTTCTAGGAAAGAAAAAGCAAAGTCCAGTTACTTCTGCTGGGAATAATTTATATACAGTGGGATTCTAAGTGACACTTTTTTTTTTGACATGGAGTCTCACTCCCTTTGTCACCCAGGCTGAAGTGCTGTGGCATGATCTTGGCTCACTGCAACCTCTGCCTCCTGGGCTCAAGCAATTCTCCTGCCTCAGCCTCCTAAGTAGCTGGGACTACAGGCATGTGCTACCACACCCAGCCCAGCAGATTTTTTGTATTTTTAGTAGAGATGGGGTTTCACCATGTTGACCAGGCTGGTCTTGAACTCCTGACCTAGGTGATCAACCTGCCTCAGCCTCCCAAAGTGCTGGAATTACAGGTGTGAGCCACTGTACCTGGACTTCTGTGGCTCTTAACAAACTTAAATTTTCACACATTCTTAATTGGGCTAGCTGGTATTTCTCATCCTAGTCCTGATAATATCTACCCACAGGCACATTTTGGAGGTATAGTTAATGGTATGCTGTCACATAGAGCTAACTAAAATTATTTTGTGATTAAGAGATTAATATAGACATTAAAAATTATTAATGAGCTTTTATCCTATTGGGTTCAATTTCAATAAAAAAGTCTGCACCTGAACTAACTCTTTCACCACAAAGCATATAAAATGGAAATGAATCTTCTCCAAGGAGCGTACGCACACACACGCACATGCACACATGCATGCACACACACACATATATAATAAATCCCTTCTAGGGTGGCATCTTGATATGGAACAAATTCGTGATCATAATCCTCGAATATTTTTCATTGTTCCCTACCCAGCTGATGGTACCAGTATCTTTCCAAGGAGCAAGGCCGAAGTCATCATTGACTGTTGCCTCTTTCTGACACTTCACATCCAGGCAATTACTAGCTCATGTTGGTTGCGTCTCAGATCAACTCAGTTCTTTCCCACCTGCCCATGTGCTAGTCTGGACCATCTTCCTTGGGGGGGTTATGGCAATTATCATGTGATCCACTCCAGTTTCTGCCCAACCCTTCTGCCAGGGGGCAGCCAGAGTGCCTGTGGGGTGAAATCAAACCATGCCTGTCACCCCTAGTGTCTTCATTCTCTGCTTCATCACTTTTGAATAAATATAAATGCCTCAAACCTAAAATAAAAGAAAGACAAAAGATAATGCCCTCCATGTCTGATCATGATGATTTATTCTGACCTCTTCTCCACCTCACAGTGAGAGTTTTGCATGGGAAAAATAACCAACCAACCAGTGCACACAGTTTGTAGGAATACTGCAACATCAGCAATTTATACAATAATGATAGAAAACAAAGAACATGGAGAGAAATACCCACATGTTACCTGAGTGGCTCTCTGAGTGGTTGATGTTTCCTCTTTTGTACATTTTCAATAAAAGTACAATAATATTTTATTTTAAAAAATCAATTTTTGTGTACAAAAATCACAAAGCATAATATCCCAAAGTAAGTCTCTAAATAGCTAGGTTTTTTTATTTTTTGGTGAGATTTTAATTAATACTCATATAGAGCCTGAATTTTGCTCTATTTAATCTCTTTTTTAACCATTTTCCCTTTGGGCTACCCTAAATGCCTTTTTCTAATTCAGGTGCTTTCAACTTTCTATTGTAAAGCAAAAATTCATTTTCACATGGTTGCTGAGCTGAGACATGTGTCCTTAAATTGCTTATATAAATTCTGATGACTCATTACTAATGAAACATGTTCTTAAAATAAGTTCAACATGACATTCAGAGACACTATCCTGGAGAGCTTTTTCCTTGTCCTCATTGACAAAATCGAACTTCTCCCCTCAAGCTTTTGGAGTTATCTACTACTGTGTAACAAATTACCCCCAAACTTAGCAGCTTAAAGCAACTAGCATTTGTTATCTCATTGTTTCTGTAGGTCAAAAATCTGGGCACAGCTTAGCTGGATCCTCTTCAGCTTCTAGGTCTCTTTCAAGCTATATCAGGTGCCATGGCTGTGGTCTCATCTGTGGTTCGAAAGTGGCAGGATCTCTTTCCAAGCTCATTCAGATAGCTGTAGGCAGGACTAAGTTCCTTGCAGGCTGTTCGCCTGAAAGCCTCATTTTTGCTGGGTGTTGGCTGGACATTTCTCTCTTTTCCTTATAACATGGCTCTCTCCATAATGGCCACTTACTTCATCCATAGCCATCAACAGATAGAGTTTGTGAGCAAGATAGAGGTCATAATCTTTTACAACCCAATCATAGAAGTGACATCTCATCACTTTTCCAAATCCTACCCATTGGAAGTAAATCACTAGGTCCAGCCCATACTCAATGGGAGGATATTATATCAGATGTGTACTAGAAGGGAAGTCATTGGGGCCACTTTTAGTTGGCCAACCTCGTTTTTGTTCAAAGCTCTATTATTGTACTTATTATACTCTATATAACATTTTATTATTATTAGTAGTAGTAGTAATTTTAATAAGAATAATAACTTATAAAGTTATTAATAATATTATTAAATAACTACAATGAACAACTATGGCCTCTTACTATGATTCCCTTGCTGAATCAATAAGTACTAAGAACACAGAAGGAGACCCTGTCTCTACTTTAAAAAATAATAAAAATTAACTGGGCGTGGTGGTGTGCCCTTGTAATCCCAGCTACTTGGGAGGCTGAGGTGGGAGGATTGCTTGAGCCTGGGAAGTTGAGGCTGCAGTGAGCTGTGATCATGCCACTGCACTCCAGCCTGGGTGAAAGAGTGATACCCTATTTCAAAATAAATTAATTAATTTAAAAAGTCCTAAGCATGTATTTTTATCCTCAAAGTAATATTTATAAGGTTTTATTATTTCTCTCTTACAAAAAGGAAAACTAACAGGCTAAATATATAGCTTTTGGTTTCACTACTAGCAAGCGGGGGAGAGAGAATGAAAACTTGAGGAGCAGAAACTGCATTTCTGACTCCACTGCCCATTTTAGTGGGTTTTGTACTTGTGGATTTCCTCATTTGACCTGTCAGAGTCTTGCAGGGTGACTGTGTATCTCATCCAATCATAGAACCACCCTAGGACTGCTATAATATCATCTTTCTAGGTTTTGCCCTCTGTTTGTAGAATTGAAATGGATTCGGTTGAATTGTCAGTGAATTGCTTCCATTGGAAAGGTGCAGCTAGACTAAAATGCTCCTAACAAATTACATTTGTCTAGCACTTTATCATTTTGGAAACCTTTTTTGGGAGTGGGGTATGGCAGAGTCTTGCTCGGTCACCCAGAGTAGAGTGCAGTGGCGCAATCGTAGCTCACTGCAGCCTCAAACTCCTAGGCTCAGGCCATCCTCCTGCCTCAGGCTCCTGACTAGCTGGGACTACAGGCATGTGCCACCACACTCAGCTAATTTTTAAATTATGTGTAGAGATGGGGTTTTGCTATGTTGCTCAAGCTGGTCTTGAACTCCTGAGCTCAAGCAATCCTCCTGTCTCGGCCTCCCAAGCTGCTGGGATTACAGGTGTAATCTACTACATCTGGCCACATTTTGGAAACCTTTCATTGCTAGTATCCTGAGTGACTCCCCCATGATCAAAGTGACATGTCAGGGTGATGTGCAGAAGAGTGATTTGCAAGGAGAGCATGCCTCCTACAGCCTCATAGCTAGTGGCCTGAGATGAGGCCAGAGCTCTGACTCTTATTTCTCCTCTCATTCTGCTGGTTCTTGATAAGCCAAGAATAAAAGCCACCAAAGAGAGAATTAAGGAGAGTTAGGAATGAGAGAGTAGCTGCAACAAAAACAAACAGAGACTATCACATTTTCTGGCTTGGTTATATTTACAGGAAGAATCATGGGGATTTGGGTTTGCTTTTTAGGAAAAGAGGAGATCTTGAAAAGGGATGGAGGTGAGAGGACAATTGGAAGTAGGTCAGAGGAGAAAGAGAGAAGTTTATATTTCCTAGGCTGGGCGTGATGGCTCATGCTTGTAATCCTAGCACTTTGGGAGGCCAAGGCATGTAGATCACTTGAGGTCAGGAGTTTGAGACCAGCCTGGCCAATATGGCAAAACCTCATATCTACTAACAAAAACAACAAAAAGATTAGCCAAGAGTGGTGGCAGGCATCTATAATCCCAGCTAGTCAGGAGGTTAAGGCAGGAGAATCACTTGAACCCAGGCGACAGAGGTGGCAGTGAGTTGAGATCACACCACTGCACTACAACCTGGGCAACAGAATGAGACTCTGTCTAAGAAAAAAAAAAAAGAAGAAGAAGGGTATGGCTCCCAATGATCAATGCGTAGGAGTAAGGATTCTTTGATTTGGGTTCAGACAGACATGGAGCATGATGCTGTTGTGCAGAGGATAACTCCTGATAAAAATGCAAGGTAGAGAAAGATTTGTCACATGGACAGATGACAGAATAAGCAATTTAGAAGGCATGAGAAGAAGGAATGCTTGAGCCTAACGTTTTCCTTGAAGAGCCTTTTTGGAGATGGTTGCCAATGTGCATTGAAATTTAAGGGCTTCCATACTTGCAGAAGTATCTTACACCTGAGAAACATTGTCTGTTAGCATTGAAGAGGTATTTGTGGGTGCAAACAAGAAATTTATACCTACTCAAATCATTTGGCATTTCCAAATCCTTTGGTAGATGCAGATCTGCCTACATACAGGAGCAGGGGGAATGAATTGTATTCTGTTATGTACAGGAGGTGAAAATTCTACAGACGATAAGGCAGATAACATACTAGCACTAACAGTGGTTTCAACTGGGGGCAGTTGTGTTCCCCAGAGGATATTTGGCAGTATCTGGAGGACATTTTTTATTTCACAACTAGGGGAGAATAGAGAGAGTTGGGGACAGCATCCTGTTGGGGTTTATTGGGTAGAAGCCAGGGATGGTGCTAAACATCCTACCATGCACAGGACAACCCCCCTCCCCACCAATAAAGACTTATCCAGTCCACATGTCAATAGTGTCGAGGCTGAGAAACACTATTAACAAAATCTAAGTCAAATATCACTCATGATTAAAATGCGTTCCCATGTTATTTTTTCACACAGGAGAAATTGGTTAAGAAGTAGATAAAGTAGTTACAGTGCTTGGTACATACTATGCACTTAAAAAACTGTTATTTTAAAGTAAGAAAAATATGTATTTCCTGTATCAAGTGAAACATGAACCTGGTAATGAAGTAGAGACAGAACACGGCCTCCTGGCTCTAGCCTTCTCTGACATGAATGCTATAGGTTGCATTCTTATGGGAACAGGAGGTTATTAAGCTCACTCTTTTGCAAATTCCTGGTATTAGTTATGGATTTGCAAGCCATTAAATCTACTTAGGGACCTCTGATGCTCCAACCCTGAGCTTTTCAT
This sequence comes from Cheracebus regulus, assembly GCA_963574635.1. Classification (NCBI taxonomy): domain Eukaryota; kingdom Metazoa; phylum Chordata; class Mammalia; order Primates; family Pitheciidae; genus Cheracebus; species Cheracebus regulus. The sequence continues at coordinate 11,190 of CAUYQU010032976.1, forward strand.
AGACATTATTAATGGTGTTTTCAGTTATCTTAAAAACCTCTAGTGTGTCTCACTCTTCATAGTTAAAGCGGATGCTAATTTTTGAATCTTCTCTGTTCCCCCATAAAACCTTCCAATCATTTAAAAAATAGTGCATGGCCCTGCTTAATTTCCTCTCTGGTTGAGCTGGCATGAGGGCTTTTTAATTAAACAGAATAAACATACGTTTTTTTTATTTAATGTGGCTTTCTTTGATACTTGCTCAAGCAGCCCCTGCTCACATGGTGTCTACAGTCTAATTAGGAAGGAGAATAATCATCTGATCTCAGATTTGCAAAACTTGTCTGTCATTATTTATTCATTTTCTCAGTCCGCAAATACTGACTATTTAATGTGTGCCAAGCATGAGAGTGGATGCTAGGGATATAGCCACTAGGCACTTAGACTTATTCCGGGCTGCAGAGTGCTTCCAGTGTAGCAGGGAAGATTAAACACAACATAACTCAAACTGCAGTTGTTTGTATCATCAGTGCTGAGGAAGAAATGCAGAGTGATAAGAAAAGGGGAACTTCCTCCCATGTGAGGAATCTGAGAGGATATCCTTAGAGAAGTCACAGGGGAGATGGGGGTGGGGGCTGCAGATTGGCCTCTCCAAATTACCTCTGACCTCCTCTCATTCTTCAGCTGTTCCTCACCTCACTCCAATATGAGGTCTATTGTTACAATCACAGTATTGAAGGTAGGAGAGTTCACCTTTTACTATTACACTCACCTAGCTGTTTAAACAGAAGCATGAACTACTTAATACAGATATTTTTGCTCATATTTGCAATTTCTCTGTCATGGATGCGGGGCTGGAGCCTGGATTTGCCAGCCAAAGAGTTAACAGATGTTAAACGCAATGAAGAATTGTCTCAAAACGGTTGTTCCAAGAAAGGGATAGTGTTTCTAATAAAAAGAACATTTGTTGGAGCACACATCATCTTGAGTCTAGCCTTTAAAAACCCATTCACAAGATAAGCCATTGTTCGCTCTTTGTTACGAAGTTTGTGTTTAAGGAGTTAAGATTTGGGAGACACTTTCAACTTAGCTGCAGGTCCTGCCCAGCACAGTGTTTGTAGGCTGCAAGGAAGGTAGCAGGGTATTGCATGGGATTTTACATTAATGATGTTCAGGGGATGATAATTGTCACCCGGGAAGGAGATGATCCATTCGTTACACTCTCAGTCTGTGTCTTAGGCCAGCATGAAGCCATTACAGATCTTTAGCTGCAAAATAATAATTTTATGATGAGATAAGGGGTAGTTTTCTTTCTGGCCTACTTTAAAAGAGAGAAGAGGCAAGGCCTTTGCCAAGGACTAAATCATTTCATTTTAGACTTTATATGGAATTCATGTCAAATAAATGTCATAAATTATAGATAAAGCATAAGTGTGTCACATACAATAATAGTTAATAAAATAACAATTACCATACTATGGTAATAGTTAATGATAGGACTAAGCTAAATAATCTAAATATAGCAAATGTGTGTGTGTGTGTGTGTGTGTGTGTTTTCATGTAAACATTTCCCTCTATCATAGAAAGTAAATGTGACCATCAAACACATCCTTGAATTCTAGGATTAGTCCCATGGACTGAAGTCTCCTAAGGAGATAAAAGTGAAGAGACTTAAACAAACAAACAAAAAATAAAACAAAAAATTCTTTTGCCCTATTTATTTGAATAAATAAGAGTAAGAGAGTCAATCACTCAATCACTTTGCAAAGTTTAGGAATCTAACTGAATAACAAAAGTACCAACTCAGTGGAGATAAGGAGAATTCAGTGGATGAGGAGAGAGTGAGTGGTGATTGACTATGATTAGTAATGTCATGTGTGAAGGAAGTTCCCCCAGACTGCCAGTCACATAGCTTCCCACATTTACCCTGTCTTCTTTAAACAATGTCATGCTTCTCAAAATACTTCACATTTTAAAACTGCAGCTGCAAGAACATGGAGTTGACGATTGCATGGAACAACTGTCTAGGATGTTGTAAGAAAAAAATGCTTCTCTTGGAGCTAAGATGAAAACGTAGTTGACAGTGACTTCTCTCTTATGACTGAATGTCTACTGTCTCACACCAGCTTCCTCTTTTGCTGTAATAAAGTAGTATTCAAGTAGGGGAAATTTTTGTCCCCCTTTCTACCAATAATGTTTGGTAGAATCTGGAGATATCTTTGGATATCATAACTTAAGAGAGTTATACAAACTACTAGCATGTAGTGGGAAGGGGCTAGAGATGTGCTGAATATCCTCGAATGCACAGGACAGGCCCCCACACCAACGAATCATCCATCCCCAATGTCAATAGTGCAGAGGTTGAGAAATCCTGATTTAATGCCATCCATGACCTCTAATGGAACCCATTATCCTGGCTGTCTAATTTGGATTTGTGTGTACTCCTTTACTAAGGCTCAAGTAAGTAATTTAATGAATATTTATTCACTCATAGGGCCATGGGGGAGAACTGCAAAAGAAAATTGAGAGATTATAAATACTTAATGGAAAGGCAAGGTGAACACACATGAAAACAAACCAAAAAAATTCTACTTCAAAATGCTACTTATTTTCTCTGGACCCTAATTATGTATATTCTATCAACATTTGCAGCACATACCTTTTGTCTGTTTTTGCAGACTGTCAATTCAGATAATATAGCATCTCAGTGAATTGTTGCCACAATAATGTCATGTACCAATTCGCTCCCAAGCTCAATAGATTAACACAACAGTGTATATTCTCACTGGTTTGTCTGTTGGCTGAAACATGCTCCAGGCTACTTGTTGGGCCATGTCTGCTACAAATGCATTTATTCTTGGACTCAGGCTGAAAGGGATATAGCACATACTAGAGAAAGCAGTTCCTGTAGTGATGGCAAAAGTACAACAGGGCCAAGCTAAACATGCAGGCATAATGTTTCTCTCACATTTGATAGCATCCCATTGGCTAAGACAAATCACATGGTTGAGCTCCAAATCAAGGCTGAACAAGTATACTGTGGTCTCTATAAGGCCAAAGCAAGTTACATGGCCTCACTCAATACCAATGAGTCAGAGAAAGGATTGCATTTTTTTTTAACTAATAAGTTTATTTTAATATTTACACTTAAAATTTAACATTACAAGGATTTTTCTTAACTTGTTTGTTTTTTAAGATTTATTACTATTTTTAATTGTGGCAAAATACACATAACATAAAATTTACCATCTTAACCATTTTTAAGTGGCATTAAGTATGTTCACACTGTTTTGCAGCCATCACCACTGTCCATCTCTAGAATTCTTTTCATCTTGCAAAACTGAAACTCTGTATCAATTAAATAAGCATTCCCAATTCTCCTGAGATTGAGTACTTATTTTTAAAAAATAATATATCACCCATTTTTAATGGGAACAAGGCTTATTTTTATAGAGATAATTGGAGATAGCATGCATTTATAGTTGTCAGCTCAACCTATGCCTAAGGTGTATTCTATCCAGGATACACACATGTCTTCAGGACCCAAGGTGGAAGCCCTACTAAAGTCTGTTTTACTGAGATAAAAAACCCTATCGGGAAGGAATTCATTCCAAGTTCAGGCCAAGAAGCAGTATGGGAGCCCGCATTAGAGAAATGGTTTGATATTCAGACCCATGTCCATTCATTACTCAATAGAGAAGTCTACCTAAACCTCAGGTACCAAGCTGTAGTAGGTTAATCCAAAGGAGAAAAAAGTAAAGTGTGTATTTACTGAAATATACATGGAATATTAGGAGCTTAGGGCATCACAGCATATAGCTGGCAGCTTCAGGAGTGACCAGTGCAGGAGCCAGGCAGCAGGCAGCAGTAGGGCCTTTAGCAGTGTTAAGCCCCAGAGCCCATGAATCAGAGCTCACTATCCTCATCATCAGCCATGAGTGGTGGGACTCAGACTGGGTGGGCAGCAGCTATGAGGTCCTTTAGATAGGACCTGTTTCTATCAGCAGGAATAGGAGGCATCATTATAGAGCCCTGGGAAATGACAGGCATTATTCAGTAGCCAAGGGAACTGCTGGGAGGAATTTGAAAAGCACTGAAGTCTCCACCATGTGAAATGCTGAAAAGCCCTAGAAATACTGGGTTCCAGAGATAATCTGAGAGAGAAGAGCCATAAGGAGTCCTGGGTGCTAGTCTAGAAACTACAGCTTGCTAAGAGTATGACTAGGGCAATTCATTGAATCTCTCTGGCTCTTTGTTTTCCCTTCTGAAAGTAAGAGACTTGGGATTCATGATTTGCATGGTCTTTTCTAACTGATATTATATTACCTGATTATTATCTGAATGTTGCTATATGATCTCAAGCCAGGCTTTACATTTATGCCAGATTTTGGTGTATAAATTCTGTATTCTTTAATTAATTAATTAATTAGAGAGAGTCTGACTCTGTTAACCAAGTCGGAGTATAGTGACACCATCAGAGCTCACTGCAGTCTCGAACTCCTGAGCCCAAGTGATTCTCCTGTCTCAGCCTCCTGAGTAGCCAGAACTACAGACGTGCATCACAATGCCCAGATAATTTTTTAATTTTTTTGTAGAGATAGGAACTTACATATTTCCCAGGCTGGTCTCAAACTCCTGCATTACATCAGTCCTCCCTCCTTGGCCTCCTAAAGCACTGGGATTATAGGTGTGAGCCACCATGACCAGCCAATCTCTCTGGGTCTTTGTTTCCCTATCTGAAAATAAGAGAATTGAGATGTATGATTCACAAGACCTTTTTGAACTGAAATTATATTATCTGAATGTTATGATAATGCTCTCAAGCCAGGCTTTAAATTCATGCCAGGTTTTGGTTGTGTAAAGCCCATAGTCTTAAACCATGCTTTAAAAAAATAAAAAGAAATAGGCAGTTTCTCATTTCTTTCCAAGCATAAATATTAGCTTAAGCATTAAGATAGACAAGGTCTTTGGCATGAGGGCATTGTATAACTGGATTATTTTATGCAGTCTTATTTGAGAAATTCAGTAAGAAGTTACTTTTCATCAGCTTTATCTGTATTTAGCATTTAAGTAGATTAAACAAAAGTGGGGGGACCTTTAGACTAAATGGCAAAAATGGTTTCACATAGTAATAGCAGGGTGCTTTTTACATTCATGATCTCTGTTTGAACATGTTAAATTCAAGATACCAGATAGATATCTGTATGGAGACCTTAATTCAGTGCTTGGACATAGTCTCTCTGGACATAAAACATAGGTATTTCTAAGCATTCATTCAGTATTTAATCTCACCAAGACAACATGTATCTTTCATAAAGGTAGGGAGGAGATCAGGAAAGCAGAAAGTGTCTTGAGGCTCACAACATTTAAAGTACAGACTGGACAATGGACACTCAGAAGTGGCGCCAGGCCAGTAAATATATTTAGTCATTGTTTGATTGTTTCTTTGAGTATTTTGCATTAAGTTAGCCTAACATTTGTTTAAATCATTAAATTGATGATCATATAACTGCACATGCAAATTTGTGTGTCTATCTTCTCTTTAAAAATTGGAAGCTGCTACAGGGATGACATTCTTTAGGAAGGGTGCAAGCTCTCGGCTGGCAAAGCCCCCTCCCCATATTGATGGCTAAACCCAGGCCATTTCCCATCTCCTATCCAGCCTCTATCATTATGTGGGGTTGCGATCCTGATTCTGAGGTCCATGGATGAGAAAATACCAGCAAATAGAGACTGCAGAAAGAGGAACACAACAGGAAACTCAGGGAGGGTGTTCAAAGAGGGGTGCATTCCTGAGTGAGAGAACGGCTCACTCTGACCAGTGTTGCTGTAAGGCCAGGGAAGAGGTTCTGCCACACCTTGTGCACTGGCCTTCATGCCCAGTTTCCTCAGTGACTCTGGGGGAGCTGTTTGCATGCAGCAAGGCTGGTGTGAGTGCAAGAGCGGATGCAGAATGAGGTCAAGCCCAATGCCAGTTCACACGCTGAAGGACCATCAGTGTTCCAGATACATAGCAATGACAGTCAGGTGTCAGGAGAGAACACATAGGTAAATTAAAAGCCCAGACTCCACCACTACATATGCATGTAAGACATCTGCACTGTACCCCCTAAATCTATAAACATTTTTAAAAATTAAAAGTAAAGAAAATTAGGCAGAGCATGGTGGCTCATGCTGTAATTCCAGTGCTTTGAGAGGCCAAGGCAGGAGGATCACTTGAGCCCAGGAGTTTGAGACCAGCTTTGGCAACATAGGAAGACCCTATCTCCTCAATAAAAATGGAAAAAAAAAAGAATTAGCTAGGCCAGGTGTTGCTCACCATCATCCCAGCTACTCAGGAGGCTGACGTGTGAGGATCACTTGAGCCCAAAAGTTCAAGACCAGCTTGGACAACATAGAAAGACCCTCATCTTTAAAAAGTAATAATAATAAAATATTAACCAGGCATGGCAGTGTGCACCTGTAATTCTGGCTGCTCAGTAGGCTGAGATGGGAGAATCATTTGCACCCAGGAGGTGGAGGCTGCAGTGTGTTATAATCACACCACTGCACTCCAACCTGGGCAACAGAGCCAGAACCCTATCTCAATTTTTTTTTAATAAAAATAAAATTACTTAATGGAACAAAAAAAAATTGTTAAATTTCTTTCATTTTACAGTTAAGAAAACTAAGATTTAGAGAACTGATATGATTAACACCTACCCCCAACCCCCGACCTAAAATAAAGGTCATAAAATTTCTCCCCAAGCCAGTGAGAAAAATAAAGCATAAAAAATTTCTCCCCGGGCAGATGGGAAACAGAAAGTAATGAGTTCTGTCTCCTGATATCAGGGTCAGAGCCACAGAGACTTGGCTCTGGAAGTATTTGAGAGTAAGAACCTGGCTCAGGGCTATGAACCAGGGGCTGGGAGAGGTGTCGCCTACCACTGCTGGTGGGAAGACTAGAAGGACATTGATATTGAGTAAGTAAGACCTGGGGCTACCTCACTGCACACTTACCTGCCACCTTCCAGGAAACCAAGCCAGGCCTCTCTCTGCTGGGAAACCTGTTTCGCAACCTCCTCATATTTGCTGCCAACATAAGCTCCGGTTCTAAATGGAGAACCTGTTGCAGGGTGGGGCTGCAAAACTGCAGGAGTGAGAAGAGAGGCAAACAGCAAAATGAAGTAGCAAGCCCACGTCCTCCTCAACAAGAGGAGGTCTAACTCAAAGAAGACAGGCTGGTGGGACACATACACAGACCTCCATACAAGAAAGGCATCGTGTATGTGTTCAAGCCACCATTCTCCCCAAAGATGCCTTCACCTGTTACTCTCACAAGGAATGAAATGCAGTGAGGTGAAAGCATGTGGGGATGGCAGACATGGCCAATGGATAAATTCTCTTCCCTCTGTATTCCAACACAAAGAGCTGCCCCAGGCCATTGGCCCCGTGCACTATGAATTTTGAAAGGTTTCTGTTTCGCTTAAAAATCTACTAACCTGGAACAGGCACTATATTTCAAGCCTGTAATCTTAGCACTTTGCCAGTCTGAGGCAGGAGGATGTTTGAGCCTGAAGTTAGAGACCAGCCTGGGCAACATAGCAAGACCTTATCTCTACAAAAAATACAAAAATTAGCTGGGGGTGATGGCACATGCCTATAGTCCCAGGTGCTTGGGTGGTTGAGGCAGGAGGATCACTTGAGTCCAGGACTTCAAGGTTACAGTGAGCTAAGATGATACCACCTCACCCCAGCCTGGACAACAGAGCAAAACATTATCTCAAAAATAAAAATAGCTACTAAACCAAAACTCATCATTAATTTTAGAAAGGATAAAACATTGAAAATGGTAACTTCACAAAACACCTGTCTTTCTAACACTCAAAGAGAGAAGGTTTAGCTTATAACAGAGCCCACTTTCAATAAAGAGATCACGGGAAGTGATTATGTTATTTTTCTAAAGAGCACCTCCATTTTGGTCAAGGTAGAAAGGAGAGGCCATAACTAATCATGAAGAAGGAAATGTGTGTGTATTAGTTCGTTTTCATGTGCTGATAAAGACCTACCTGAAACTGGGCAATTTCCAAAAGAAAGAGGTTTAATGGACTTAACATTTCCACTTGGCTGGGAGGCCTCACAATCATGGCAGAAAGCAAGGAGGATCAAGTCATGTCTTACATGGATGGCATCAGGCAAAGAGAGCTTGTGCAGGGAAACTCCTTCTTAACACAGCCATCAGATCTCATGAGACTTATTCACTATCACGAGAACAGCATGGGAAAGACCTGCACCCATGATTCAATTACCTCCCACCAGGTCCTTCCCACAACGTGTGGGAATTCAGGATGAGATTTGGGTAGAGATATAGCCAAACCACATCGATGTGGCTTGGAAACAAGCACTTGGGAAAGAGAGGATAATATTCTTTGTCTAGGAACCTCTTAGACAAGTGTCTTTCAAGCACATATTGTGTGGCAAAGGAGAGTTTTAAGAATGGCTGCTCTAGAAATGTGCAAGGAGGGATGGGGGTCTGAAAGAAGGAGGGTCACAGCCAACCATGAGCCAGCATCCTTCAGTTCCTTTTTGTGTCCTTTTCCTTTACAGGAAGATGAAGATCCCTTTCCTCCTACTGTTCTTTCTGTGGGAAGCTGAGAGCCACACAGCATCAAGGCCGAACATCATCCTGGTGATGGCTGACGACCTTGGCATTGGAGATCCTGGGTGCTATGGAAACAAAACTCTCAGGTTGGTAATGCAGCTCCTTAGTAAACACGTGGCTGTGTTCATAGGCAACAGTCCACAGGATGGTTATTGTTCATCTGCAGAGCACAGAACATGTAGAAACGTCCAAAACCCTCCAAACCATGGCTGTCTTCATGTAGATACACTGAGCTGTATATGTGTTATGGAGGCAAGTGTGAGTTTATCTGTTTGACTATGAACAGTGAGCTGGATGAGCTCAGGGAGATCACTCAGAAGGTGTGCAACACAGTTCTACTTTATTGACAGCTGTGATGCTGCTTTGCACACATTCACATCTCCGTCCCATTTGTTCACCTTTTGGCATCTGGCTTTATTCTGATTGGTTATGGGTCTGTACTACTCTGTCCTGGCCCGTCGGTGACTTACTCTCGTTCTCACTCATGCCCAGCTCTCCCTCTTCTATCCCAGACCCTACTCTGTCATCTGCTATGCAGGCTGTCTTAGTCTGTAAAGGCTGCTATGACAAAATGCCATAGGCTGGGTGGCTTATAAACAATAGAAATGTATTGCTCACAGTTCTGAAGGCTGGAAGACCAATATCAAGGCATAGCTGATTCAGTGTCTGGTGAGGACCTGCTTCCTGGTTCACAGACAGCACCTTCTCACTGTGTCTTCACTTGGTGGAAGGGATAAGGGAGCTCTCTGGGGTCCCTTTTATAAGGTCATAAATCCCATTTACAGGGCTTCATCCTCATGACCTCATCACCTCCCAAAGGCCCCACCTCCTAACAAATCCCATTGAGAGTGAACATTTCAACATCTGAATTTTGGAGGAACACAAACATTGAGACAATAGCTGACAATCATGAGGAGAGAGGTCACATTTTAGGACCTCATAACTTGTCAGTAATTATCAAAACAGTGGCAACACACCATCAAACTAGACTCGAGGTCATTTGACCCTTAGATCTGAACATCCTCCCAGAAGATGGTGTTTTGTTTCTAAGCCCTTTGCGTAAAATCAACTTAACGTGAGACCTATTTTAAGGGCCCTTTAGTTTAAAAAGTAAAGTAAACCCTTGTGGATTAGAATACTGACATTAGAATTTTACTTTCTCTTCCTAAAAACGTGGAAATGATGACATAAAGACAGTTCTATGGAGAGCTTCATCACATGAAAGATCAATACAAACTAAATTAAAGGAGAGGATGAGGAAAGAGATTATCACACCTCAAAATAGTTACATTTTTTCCGAGGCCAATATAGACACTAGGAGGTTTAATTCAAATGCAAAGACAACCTCTGTCTTCTAAGCATCTCACCCTTTAAGGAAAAAGCAAAGTAGAAATATTGGTAATTAAACATGTTCACTAAGTTAATAAATGGCCACTAGTTTGACATTACAGATGCAATGAAATTATTTCCCCCTTCAAGCTATGCATCATTGCAGCACCACTCTGTGAGGGCATTGGCCTAGGGAAGCCATGGAACCAATGAACAAGATGTATACTCCCACCCCACAGGCAGCTATCTTGAAAGGGAGCACAATTAGCCATGTGATTGCTTTGCAGTGAGGAAGCTGCTGGGATGATAGAGTATGGACTACTGTCCTAAATATAGATCAATCCCCTTGCATAAACAAGGAAGGGCACTGGAGGCCCATGAGAATTCCATCTGTACCTGGAACTGAAGGATGGCAGATGACAAGCCAGGAAGGGAAGAAGGGACCTGGATTCCTGGTGGAGGACATGGGATACAATTCGTGGGGTATAGCTTGGTATGGTCCAAAAAATAAAAGTTATTAATTCCTAAATGACTTCCCAAAATGATCAGCCAATCCATTCATGGAGAAAAGGCATCAGGGTGGCTTTTCTTGCAAAAGATATCACTCTACAAATGAGCTCATAAATAAGTATTTATGAAGCATAAAAAATATAAGCCAACAAAGGGTATGTGGGAGTTGCGGCATCTAATTTCTTCACTATAGTGTTTGTGCCTTTCCCCTGGAGCATATTAACCCATTTGTTGATGCTCACTGGTTGAGTCATATGGAGTCTGATTATTCCCTGTCCCTGGGGGCATGCGGAAGTTACTCAGCGGCTCGTGAAAGCTGGTTGTGGGATTCCCTTTGGCTGTGACTGGGAAGAGGGGAGTCGGACTGACCCTGGAAATTTCTCTTTTGGTGACATAGAGGTAACTTGGGAGATGTGAATGGGAGAAGAGTAAAGCCTCATCCTCACTCACCCCTTACCATTCCTCCCTGCATTATCCCATTTCGAAGACTTGGTTTCTCTCTTCTAACTCAGGGCTAGTGGGACCAGGAGCTCAGAGCCCTCTGCAGCATGAATGGACCTTCTGGGGATGTTCCGCCTGCATCGTTTGCACATCTCCATGGTTTTGTTGTAGTTTGAGTCTTGGTTCTGTATCACTTTTTCCCCACCTTCCCTGCCTCTCATCTCACCTCTCTCTCCTATGTAACCCCAGACTTGTCCTTGCTCATTGAGAAGTTTCCCACTATAAAGAGCCACAGACACAGTTTCATTTTGAAAATTATCACAGGGCTGGGTGGCTCATGCCTGTAATCCCAGCACTTTGGGAGGCCGAAGTGGGCAGATTACTTGAGGTCAGGGGTTTGAGACCAGCCTGGCCAACATGGTGGCACCCTGCCTCTACCAGATACTACAAAAATGAGCCAGGCATGGTGGTGCGTGCCTGTAGTCCCAGCTACTCACAAGGCTGAGATGGGAAAATCACTTGAACATGGGAGGTGGAAGTTACAGTGAGCCAAGATCGCGCCACTGTACTCCAGCCTGGGTGACAGAGTGAGATCCTGTCTCAAAAATAAATAAATGAACAACAAATGAAAATGATCACAAATGCTATGATTATTTTGTTCTAGGACTCCCAATATTGACCGGTTGGCCAGTGAGGGAGTGAAGCTCACTCAGCACCTGGCAGCCTCACCCCTGTGCACACCAAGCAGGGCGGCCTTCATGACTGGCCGGTACCCTGTCCGATCAGGTAACCTCCTATCTGCATTGCAGGGGCTGTGGTCTCCTTTGGGACAGCCTCCCAGCTCCAGGTATCCCCTGGTTCCTAAGGGTTGATTTTTTTCCTGGTTCAGGAATGGCATCTCAGTCCCTCCTTGGAGTTTTCCTCTTCACGGCCTCTTCGGGAGGACTTCCCACCAATGAGATTACCTTTGCCAAGCTTCTGAAGGATCAAGGTTATTCGACAGCACTGATAGGTATGAGCATCTGAGGAATGACAGGGAGGACTTGGACAAAGTTAGCACAAGAGTGGGAGAGGGCCTCATGACAGTTATCTTAGGAATGATGTTGCTGGTACACTTTGCACAACTTTAAGGGGGAGCAAAATGATGTCAGTTGTAGGTTAAAACAGTGAGCCTATCTGGACTACTGGAATGCATTAGGTGTGTGTGTGTGTGTGTGTGTTTAGATAAATAGATACTTAGATGATGCCTGATAGATGAATGAATGGCTGGATAGATAAATGGATAGATAGCATTGATGAATGGATAGATACATAATAGGTAGAGAAATAGGTAGACAGATGATAGATGTAGAGAGAGACAAAGGTGAGGTAGATTGGATGGATGGATGGATGGATGGATGAAGTAGATGATAGCTAACTAGATAGATAAATAGAACAATTAGTTACATAGATAGATACATAGATAGAAAGATAGATAGATAGACAGACAGACAGATAGGTTTACTCATTTAGTTCTGGCAATAGTACTATGCCATGGATATTTTTAACATCACCATTTTACAAATAAGGAAAGGGAGGCCCAGAAAGTTCACGTGTGCTGGTCTTTGCC
>CAUYQU010032977.1:0-23012 GCA_963574635.1 Cheracebus regulus
CCTACAAAGGACACAAACTCATCGTTTTTGATGGCTGCATAATATTCCATGGTGTATATGTGCCACATTTTCCCTGTCCAGTCTATCATTGATGGGCATTTGGGTTGGTTCCAGGTCTTTGCTATTGTAAACTGTGCTGCAGTGAACATTTGTGTGCATGTGTCCTTATAGTAGAACGATTTATAATCCTTTGGATATATACCCAGTAATGGGATTGCTGGGTGTCTGTGTTACTTCTTAGCAACCTTGGAAGGGTGGTGTCCTTTGGATTACAACTGCTTATAATTCACCTCTAACAGATAACAACTAATGGAGCTGGGCAGCTCCCATGGATCTCCTAGATAATGTAGAGGGTCCGCCCCCTCCACCACCATTTAGATTTTAGTAAAACTAGCAGAAGGAAATTCAAGCAGTACCATTCAGTGAGAGACTTAATATACTGCAATGTAGCCTCTGACAGATACTCAAATCAGCACGTGGCTATCAGGCCAAGAAAGTGGAGAAAAAAATAATTATGGAAGAAAGGAAATTGGAGACAGAGCTGAGATGATTATAGAAGCCCACTGAGAAATGTATAAAGGATTTTTTCTTAAAAGTAATTCTTTTTTTTTAAATCCCCAACTTTTATTTTGGCTTAGAAGCTTAAATACATCTTTGTTTAGGTTGCTCCTCTGCTCACAGATTTCAGGGATGACCCAGTGCTCTTATTTATTCCATTCCAACTCCTGCTCCTGGGCATTGGAAGATTCCATAGTCTGGCCTCAATCTACTCCTAGAACAGTGATTCTTAATTTTTGAATCACTGGAGTACTTTATAAATTGTGGATATCTTCGCACATGCACAAAAATAGATGGAACATTGTAACTAACTGCATGCTTATTGTACCACTATGTCTATATTATTAGACCATTACCCAGCTTTCATAATTAATTAATTTGAATTTTGAATAAAATAACTTTGGCTACAGTGTGAAGAAGGCATAAAAATGCACAACAAAGAAAACATGAAAAATGGAAAAGTAGAGTGGAGAAATCAGGAGAGTATGATAGTTGAGTATCTATAGTCTCTCAATTAGTTAAATTAATATTATGCAAGTATATACCATGTGGTAGAGCTCTGTTGTATGCCGAGTGTTTTTGTATAAAAATGAAAACAAAGCAAAACAAACACAATCTTTGATCTACAGTGGTTCACAGTGGGAGAGATAATATAAACAAGCAGCTTTAATACAAAGCACATTGTGAGCAGTGAAATGGCAAAGAGAAATACCAATCAATTATTACGGGGAAATAGAGATCAGATCATATGAGGATATTTGTGGAATATTAATGGAGAAAGTAAATAATGGGGATATCTGGGTCCTACCTCCAGAGATTCTAATTTAATTGGTTAGAGAGCAACCTAGCCATCTTTTGCAAACCTTTGCAAAGCTCCTCTGTTGATTTAAATGTGTAGCCAGTGCTGAGAAGTGCTGCTATCGGGCCTCTTTTTCCACCATTTCCAGGGAACTGTGGGGCAATGGGAGGAACACTCCCCTAGGAAGCCTGTGCCCAAGTCTCAACCACCCAAACAATGATGACAGATAGCAGCAACTAACATTTCTTGAGCAGTCTCTGGGCTAGGCATTTTATGTGTATTATCTCAGTATTTCTCAGCACTGGCTGCAAATTAAAATCACCTGCGAAGCTCTGGAAAAGTACTAATGTCTTCATTTGGCTTCAGATCAATAAAATCAGAGTCTTTGGTTTGAGTGTGTAGGTGTATTGTGACTATTTTTCTTTCAAATTGAAAGCAGTCACTGTTTGTTAACTGACAAGATTACAAAAATTATCATGGCAGAAACCTTATTTTATCCATCTAATGAGCCCATTAATCTGGTCTTCCCTGTTGCCAACATCTCTACCTCTACAAAATGAGTGGTCTTTTTATTCATTCCATCTCATGGAGAAGATAATTTGAAGGAGTACAGGAAGTTATTTGCTTCTTTGAAGTGTTTTCCAGCAGTACAAATTTTATGAATCAGATTCTCCATGCAGATGAAGCCAGATCAAGCAATCAAAGTGGTATCTATCAGGGCAGTTTGCTTCTTACTGATCTTGCAATAATGATGCTCGTAGATTAGTTCATATAATGACTTCAGGTTTGGTTACCCCTGTGCAATGTATGGATCTGCAATCCCCAGCATCCTAAGGGAAGCCCTGTTGAGCTTAACAAAGCTTCCATTGACAATCTGACAAAGGGAAAGAAGCTACAACACCTTTTGGACCCTTGGGCTCACATCATTGATATCTCTCTGATCCTGATGACAAACACCTCTGCAGGTGTTCTGCAGGTACATAGAAGTGGTCAGCTTTTCTTGCCATCCTAGCCATTTGAATTTCAGTTCTGTCCATCTGCCTGTAGTCCTTGTGATAGTCTTTCATTTTTTCATCAACAAGCTTCCTCCTTGCCTTTGGAAGCATCTCTTGGGGTAGACTTGTTTCTCAGGTGCTTGATCTTCAGCTCTGTGAAATTCCTTTGCTTTTTCTTAAGGGTTTCTGGTACAGCAGGAAACTTATTTCTTCTCTTCAACATATTTTTAACTATTCTTAGAGTTGATTGTTATAGGCTGAATGATTGAGAATCACTAGACTCAAATGCTATAAAGTGCTCTTGTGCTTGTATTTATGAACCTACTCCTTTATGAAGTCTTTGTTATCTAGCCGAGAAAGCCTGTGTTTGCCATTTTCTGAAAATACTGCATGCCTCTAGGCATCCTGTTTTCTAGGGTAGAATGGCTTCCCCACCTCTCTCTTTGGAAAACGTGCCCATCATTTAAGATCCATTTATTCTGGAAAGGCCTTTCTGAATTTCTTACCAGACTACAATTTACGCTTTTTGAAACTCTTTTAGCTCTTGCCAAAACAGGAATACAGGAAGTGCAAGTGGTAGTTTAGTCACTAATAGTAGAATCTAGAAACAGGTAATTGACAGAAAAAATTCCTCTGCTTTCTCTTCTTTCTGTAAAGGGAGGCAACTGTAGCTTTAGGAGGATGGGGTGAGGATCAAAAGAATTGGGAATAATCCAATAATTCTTCCTCTACAAACTTACCCAACTTGTCAGATTTGGTCAGAAGGTAGCCTTTCTAAGATATTGCAAGTAGGAAGAGTTTTGGATACAGGAATTTGAGACTGAAAAGGGATCAGGGAGTGAAAATCATGGAAACTATAGCTTGAGTTCCTAAGGTCAACCAGTATCTGAATAGCTAGAGAGCTACTGGAGGTGCTTGCAGCACCAAAACAGGTGTTTTGCAGGAGCTTGCCTGGGAGTCTGAAAGCTTTTAAGAATTTTTGGAAGCAGCAGGAAATCAGCTGATTTCCAGGAACTAGCTCAGAAGGTGCTGATGATCTCATGTTTGCTCTCTGCTCATGTTCTGCTAGCTCTGCTACAGGAGAATAATGGTTTCTCCTTCTCATCTATCTTCCAAATCTCATGTCTGCAGCTATCACTGGCTGACTCCAGCTGAGCCTGTAGAAAAACTACAGAGTGGCTTTCTATACCTGCTGTGTTGGGCTGGGGACAAACTATGTAGAGACCTACAGAGTGGCTTTCCCATGGGGAGTTTGCCCGGGCCTGTGGCTTAGTCCTCGGCCCAGCACAGCAGGTGTAGAAACTGAGTTTCTAATCCAGGCCTCCTGTCTACCCCTATTTCCCCAAACCCACAGTTTCCTGATAGTCTATTTGGGAGACTGCAGTGGTCTTCGGAAGACTGCTTCATGATTGTTGAATCAGAACCAGAAGATGTGACTGGTCTTAGAGACTGCTTGCACCCTCTTTGACCAGTGTGGGTTTAATCTCTGTCATCCCCTATAGACTTAGGCTCCATAGGGCAGGAGTACTTTTGTTCCTGCTCACCACTTGATCTCTGGCACTTAGCACAAGCTTGATGCATAGCAGATGCTCAGAGTTTTGGTTGTTGAATGAATTAATATATGATCATGGTGAGGCCAGATGATGTATCATTGACTTACAGGGAAGAATATCACATTAGTGACCAGATTAAGTGCCTCTCTATTGGCCAGTAGTAGTTACCTAATTTCATAACATTTTCTTTTTATTAAAAAATTCAGAATGTTAACCCCTTTGAATTTTATATATCTATATCTCTATATGTGCAAAAATACATGTAGGTATCTGTATCCATAATATATGTATTTGTACATATCATAAAATACATATTCTATATATCTATATATTATATATACAGATGAGATAGATACCAACAAAAATATATAACATTATATTTTCATATATATCATAGAATATATTACATTTAATATATTTTATATTCTATATTTAGAAGATTTAACCTCCTCTCTGCTTCAGTCTCTTCATTTTTCTCGGAAGGGTTCATGGTGTTTCATAAAGTCTTCCTGAACCACTCTATTCTACTTTGCTGTCTTTTACTGAAATCTGCTTTGTACATTCAGCTATACTAGTAATTTTAATGCTAATTATATGCCAATATACTGTTCCTGAATTCCTTTTGCTGTGTATGTGATACAAAATTCTTGATGTAAAGGAACATGTCACCTTTTTTTGGTGGATATTCTCCCATAATTCTTAGTAGAGTGTTAGGATATATAAATATTTTTATATTCAAAATCTTTCATTCACTCATTTGGTTCATTCATTTCTCCAACAAATATTAATTGAATATCTACTGTTTTAAGTTCTTGAAGAACAAAATAAAGATCCCTATCTTATATTATAGAGATGTTAGGCAAACAGTCAATGGTAAATTCAATAAATAAGTTGTAGGAGAATAGAATGTAACAATTGCTGTGAAAAAGGGAAAAGGTGAAGCTGAGTAAAGGAAGTCCGGATTTCTGTGGTCTGGGGCTGGCAGGCCGTATTCATCAGGTTGGTCACAGAAAGCCCCATAAGAAACTGTTATTCTAAGAAAGATTTGAAGGACATGAGGGAGTTACCATACAGATTATTTGGAGAAAGAACTCTCCAGGGAGAAGAAATAGCATATGCAAAGGCCCTGAGTAGAAATGTGCTTAGCTTGTTCGAAGAACAGTGAGGGATCCTTTGGGTTGGAGCAGAGTGCATGAGGAGGAAAGTAGTAGAAGAGGCAAAATAAATAAGTAAATAAATAAATAAGAAGTCAGATCATGTAGCCTTGAAGGCCTTGGCAAGACTTTGGATTTTACTCTGAGTAGAATGAGAAGTCATAGGAGGAATGTGAGCAGAGACATGACCTGATCTGATTTTCACTTTGAAAGGGGCCTATTGAGTTGCTGAGTTGAGAATTGTCAGAGGTCAGCAAACTTTTTCTTTTCTTTTCTTTCACTTCTTTTCCTTTCAAGGTCCTAAAGGTTAGTGCTCACCACTCACCTTTCTATGTGAATATCAGGGAGGGAAACACAATTGCAATTTATTTGATCTGTGTAATACTCAAAGATATTCAAAAGATTTCCAACTCTTGGGCAGAGGCATCTTCTGACCTGCTTTGCAATCTAGGTGCTGACTGCCCCAGGATCTCCAATCCCAAAGCCCTGTGAAAAATCTTATTTTTCCTTCCTCTAACTATAAACTCTAGCATGTTCAGGACTCTATTATTTTCCCTCATAGCATTTGCATTGGACATTTAGATTACCTTTTCAATGTCTATTTCTCCTGCTTTTATTAAGCATCCTGGCTTTCAGTTGAAGTATCCATCCACCTGCTCAGCCCATGTGTTTTGGGGAAGTCTGAATTTTCAGGATTGAGACATTTGACTTCAGCCCAAGCTCGTCAGTGTAATTGCATGTCTTGTTCCATGGATTAGTTCAAATATGACCACATAACTTACGTTAGATCATCAAGGTACATGCACAGGCTTGTCAACCCTGCTGGGAAGGGTTCCTTCCTATACTTCTAATAAAACTTGTAGAAGTCACAGTCGATCTCTTTGCATGTGGATCAGAGTTCCTATGAGTTACTAGTGGGCATTTGTTATAGGTTGAATCGCATCTCCCCTAAATTCATGTGTTAAAGTCCTAACCCCCAGTCCTTCAGAATGTGACATACTTAGGGACTTTAAAGAGATAATGAAGAAAAGATGAGGTAATATGTGTGGGCCCTAATCCAATATAACTGGTGTGTCCTCATAAGAAGAGAAGATTAAGATACAGATATGGACAGAGGAAAAGCCATGTGAAAAAAATTGAGAAGACAGCCATCTACAATCCAGTGAGAGAGATCTCAGAAGGAAATTAACCAACACCTTGATAGAGGACATCTAGCCTCTAGAACTGTGAGAAAGTACATTTCTGTTTAAGCCGCCCAATCTTTGATATTTGTTATGGCAGTCCTACCAAACTAATACAAAATCCTATAACCAGCATTGGGAGCAAGGCTTAGGATGAGGCTTCCCCTCTGCCCTCTACCACTCCTGCATTGCGAAGGCAAATCAAGTCTAAGGCTCACTGTGCCACTGAGCTTTTCATGACTAAAGCAAAATTATCCTTTTTATTTCTTTATTATTTTAGCTGTAACATATAATCAAATACACCATGGGTCCTTAGGACCCAGAACCATGCCTCACCATAGTAAGTGCTTAATACTGTTTATTGAATTACAAAAGCAAGGAAGGAGTAAATAATCACAGTGTGGAATTGTCCTAAGTTGATTCTGTAACCTGAATAAGTCAAGAGAGCAACAGGAGAATAGGAGTCAGCTTGTTACTATAGTCTATTTCCCACATTTCTTCTGCATGGGCTAGAAGCCAGATATTTCTGTTATTAAGTGACAAGCTGATTCATAAAGGTGACTGACGCTCATTACAGTGAAAGTTGTTTAATTAGTAGGCTTCTGAAGATGTAGGAATTCCCTTCAACTTTTGCTGTTGGAAATTTCTAATTAGAATCAAAGAACCATTACAACCAGATTGATTCTGGATTCCTAAAGATCATGGAAATAACCCTTTCATTTTAGAAATGAGAAAACGGAGGTTTAACAAGGGTAAATGCCTTTCCTAGGTCACATGTTGTGCTCTGAAGCAAAGGCATGGAACATAAACCCAATTTTTCTAAAGAAGGAAAAGCTTGACTAGAAGAAGAGTTCATTCTTTTTAGTTGAATTATTCACATAGTGATAGGACAATGCCATTTTTCTCCTGATTGAGAGAAACTGATTTTCTTTATGAACATGGCCCAGTGATTCTCAGAGAAGGAAACAATAAGGGCATTGTACAACTAGTGTAGGAATAATCCAAATAAAAGACATGTGCATTTATTCAGATGCTAGCCAATTAAAAAATTTTCAGTAGATGAGTGAAACATATGAGAGAATTTCCTAGCATTAAGTTACAAATAGCACAAAAATATCAGAAAAAGAATAAACATTAAAAAAATCTTTAGCTCAAGAAACACTGAAATGTAGACAGTGCATATTTTGCATTCTTTTTACATTTTTGGAACACTTTGACAACATGGAATAAAAGGTGAAAGATGAGATAATAAGACATGAGATAGTTTGTGAAAAGGGAAACACCGAGAAGCTGACAGAAATAAAAAGGCATCAGATAATACTAAGAATGTTTTAAAACTTACAGACAAAGCAACCTTTAAGATACTTTAGAAACAATAAAATGTAGAATTAACACTGCTAATCATTGAATCAAAGTCAAATCATTGATTAATAAAGCTTAAATAATTTTTCCAATGTGGAGGAATAGGATTAAGATATTTAAATGATGACAGAAAGGCCAAAACTACTAATATATGGACAGAGTTTCTGAAGATGAGATTAGAATAAATGGAAGGTAATCTGTATTCAAACACTTAAAATAATCTAAGAGTTCACTTTAATCGGCAAATCAAAAGAGCTTATGGCAGCTCAGAGAACTCCTATTACAGGTGACCAATAAATAGACATAACCAAGTGAAAGCATGAAATACCAAAAAAAATCAAAACCAAAGACAAAATCAGATAACCTGTCAATAAAGAACTCTCAGACTGACTTTAGATTTCTTTTTTTGACATAAAATACCAGAAGTCAATGGAGCAACACCTATAGAGATTTGAGTTATGAATTCAAGATTTCTTTACTCGTCTATATCATCATTGTTATGAGGTCAAGAGACTCTTTCAGAAATGACAGGTGTTTAGAATCTTATCCAGGTGACTTCTTGAAAAAAAAAAGAAAAACTACACAAAGTACTACAGAAAATTGAGAGCTGTGTCAAAATGCAGGAAGCAAAAATGGGGAAGCAAACTCTTGATAATTATTGGAACACTCAAACATAGAAATACACATTGATAATTATTTCAAGAAGAGTCACAATGCAGAAGTTAAATGCCAAAACATTTATAAAAATGAGATATTATTTAAAATGCTTAGTTTAGTGCTTGGCAAACAAGTGCAATAAAAAGAGGATAAACATAACATTACAAATATTACATTAGTAAAATTTAAAGCAAAGCTAATAAATGAAAAGACTTACGTGTGTGTATGAGAGAGAGAGAGAGATCAACATACATACACAAACATACATTAAAGATATACTAATCAAGAGCCTTTAGGAGCCACATAAGAAACCACTGAAATGTATAGAACAAACATTGATAAAAAATACTAAAAGATGACGGAAAGTGTGAAAGGTTTTGCTTGTTTGTTTTGAGAGGGAGTCTAACTCTGCCACCCAGGCTAGAGTGCAGCTGTGTAGTGGCATGATCTCTGCTCACTGCAGCCTCTGCCTCCTGGGTTCAAGTGATCCTTCCACGTCAGCCTCCTGAGTAGCTGGTATTACAGGTGTGTGCCACCATGCCCAGCTAATTTTTATATTTTTAGTAGAGACTGTGTTTCACCATGTTGGCCAGGTTGGTCTTGAACTCTTGACCTCCAGTGATCTGCCTGCCTCAGGCTCCCAAAGTGCTGGGATTACAGGCGTGAGTCACTGCATCCGGCCGAAAGTGTGAAAGTTTTTAGTAGCACTTTTAGTCATCTGTGATATATTAAACAGGCAAAAAATATACAAAAAGAGACAATAAAAACCATAATTAGTAAAGGCAAATTCAAAAGAATAAGTACAAATAATGCATTGAGAGACTGAACGTATAGACAATGGCCAGACCATATACATAAAATAGAACCCTTATCCACAACTTGCAGCAATCAGCTCAGAAAGCCAAACGATACCACCATAGCAATTAGCCCAACAAACCCAGAACTTGATTCATAACTGATAGCTTTAATTTTTTCCCTCGCTTCTTACTTAGGACCTAATAGGAGAAAGGTAAATATGCACCCTTAACCAATCAGATAAGATGCTGTGCTTCAGGTCAACTTCCCCAGGCCAGCAGTCTCCAATCAGGGCACACCAGAAGGCCTTACCTTCTTTCCCCCTTGAGAAGCTTTCCCACTCGGCCTGCCTTTGAGTCTCTGTCAACACAAGGAACTGTGGGCTGACTCCCAAACTCTGAGTAAATAGCCATTGCTTGTTCTCATTTGGATGGTCTTTGTTTAATTCCACAGCATAAATTATGTCTTACATTTTAGTATACATTAAATATTTTTTAAGATAGTAATTACATATTAAACCTCAAAGACACTTTTAATAAGTTCCAAAGGGCAGAAGTCCTTTCAAAAATATTCCTTGATTACAAGGCAATAAAATTAAATAAGAATTATAAAATATTAAAGAAAAAGTCACCTAGAAATTAAACAAAGACAGTAAAAATTACTAGTTTGTGTGAAAGAGGAACTACTTCAATAGAAAAATATTTAGAAAATATCTCATATAAAAATGTATGAATTCAGAAAAATTCAGTCTTCAATATTTTCACTATGAATAAGAATAAAAATAATGTAATGAGCATGCAACTCAAAATCCAAAAAATAAGGACTGAAATCCACACAGGAAAGTGTCAGTGAACTCCACAGATGGGCCTGGACTCCTCAACACTTCTGGCCTCTCCTCTCTTGCTGGATGTCTCAAGTTTCTCTGCATTCTGGTAATGTATAGGAGGGTTATGAGGGCAGAGAATTCCTAGATTCATTAGTAAATTGCTCTTCAGAAAGTGCTTTGAAGCAAAGCTAATTTCCTTTCCCAATATGAGAAGATTTGGCCCTACCAGAAAAAGGAAATGATTTGAATGTGTGCCAAAAAATGTTTTCTCTCTTTGTTGAACACTCAACGAGAGTTACTCTCATTAGTTCCCCTTTTTTATTGCATTTGAATAAAACAGACAAATAAGTCTTAAAGATGATAAATGAATAATAAATTCTAATTGGCACTTTAGCTCATAAAATATAAAAAGTCATTAAATTCATCCAGAAAATTGTTAGAATGGAAATGCTAAGAATTACAGAATGTGCCAAAATAGTGGCTTCAAAATCTATTTTCTTTCCAACCTCAAAATTAAGTCTACAGCCAAGATTCTTAATAGAATATATAAAGAATAATTAGTTAATATTTTCTTTGAAGGGGTCAAAATTGTGGAAAAGAGGAAAGTGGGTTAAAACATAGAAGAGCAAAATAAAAACACATCCTCCATTCAAATGCTCTAAGTGATGTGTTTTCTTTTCATGAATGTGTGAACACTGCCATGGGCACTGTGGGGAAAAATAAAAGACAGGTATAGATTCTTCTCTGATGCACTGGCTAAGGTTAAAAAAAAAAGTTCCTTTTTATAATAAGCAAATTACCAGTAGGTGGCTAAGTATCATTAAGGGAGGAACAGAGAGAATCTCTGTTTTCAGAAAACCAGTTATGATTCTGTAACTATTGCAATTCAACTAGGGTTTTGTTTACAGGGAACTTTTAAAACAAGACTTAGTGTAGGTCTATGCTGGTGGCTTCTAGAGCATTTGTCCCCTGCCATTTTCCATTATCTTTTAATTTGGGTGATCAAAAAAAATATTAGATAATTCAAAAGCCACCAAAGTGTCTTTCTCTGATGCAATAAGTCTACTTCTATAAACTTTTTCTAAATAAATACAGAATTCTTATAAAAATTTAAGAATGTTTATTGTAGGATTGCTAATAACCTAAAAATGGCACACACAGACACACAGACACACACACACACACACACACACACACACAAAAAAAACAGCCAGCAGTAGGAACTTATCTACATAATGGGACAATCATCCACTGGATCACTGCAGCCTATGGAGAGTAGGAAAAGCACAGTCTGCCAAGATAATAGGTCACTGGAAGGGAGTGTGGGACTGTGGAAGAAGCATTCTCAAAGCAGGGAATGGGTAGACAAAAAAAGATTTCTTGTCTAAACTTCTCAGTTCTGGATGGAAGTAAAAGTATGGAGGACAAGCTATGCCAGAGACTGCTCCCTAATTCTATTTCATCCTTCTTAGGGAAAAAAAAAAGCTGTTTTTACTCTGGCCAATGGGCCTGGGTTAAGAAAATAAATTAATAAATGAAAATATTTCCCAGGCTTTTTTTCAGTTAGACATTACCAATGAGATGCAAGGAAAAACCAATGGGTGGGAATTCTAGCAATGCCACGAGGAGGACAAACAGCTGATACAGGCCCCTCTGTCCTTCCTCCCTTCTTCCTTCCTGCTGACTAGAGTGTGGGCATGATGACAGGTATTCTAGCAGCCATCTTGAACCAACAGCCATCTGTACCATAAGCTGAACTTGAGGGTGACAGTCCTTTAATACAGTTGAAATACAGAGGAGCCTGGGTTCCTTTTGATAAGAAAACACAGCATGAACCCTGGATTACCTACCTCTAGACTTCTTTACATAAGATAAAAATAAATCTTTGTAAACTTAAGCTGGCATTATTTGGATTTTATGTATGTGTGCTTAATCTAATTCCAGCAGATTGATCAACTCAGTAAAGAAAAGACCAAATGGAAATAAAAATATTCTTCAAAGAATCACTCAAGGCTACTGGTCTTTAATTAGGAAGGTGTTTTCAAGATGTGGATCATGATGAAAAAAAACATCATTTAATGATAAACATCCATTATTGCCTTACCCGACAATGCCTGTTAGTGCTTATTTTACCTCAGAAAAGTCAGATATAATGTCTCTGAATTATAGGGGAGGAAAGAATTTCCCTCTGCTTTTTAGGTTGGATAGCTGGGTGTATGAAATAAACTGACAACAAGCAGATAAATAAGAGAGAAAGCATTCATTTTAATATTATGTGCATGGGGGCCACAGGAAAAAAATATTCCCAAAAAAGGTGAGATTTGAGAGCACACATACTGTGTTAACAGGGGATGGGGAGGGGTGATGTAAGCCATTTAGGTTGGAGTAAATAATTTGCCGGAAAGATGAATGGGTTCTTAGAAGAATCAATGGGAGATATAATAGTTTATGAAAAAGTCTGGGGGTGGTGGTGACTTCCAGTTTCCTCTATTGTGATAACAGTCTACCTTTCCTGGTTAATAAAACTCCCAGGGAGACGATATATGGCAATTGAATTCCTTTTGGAGGATGTTTTTAGGCAGATAAGTTTAGAGAAAGCTTCCCTTGATTTGTTGTTTTCAAATGCCATCAGCTCAAAGTAATCAATGTACGAAAGCAGCGTATTTTGGGGTGACATGTCCTGAACTCCTTTAAGAATGTTACATGACAAAGTCTGGTCATTCTTTAAAGCAATGCTTGAGAGCCAAAGACAGACCTGAGCAAAGTTTATTGTCCTGAATAAAAGAGCAAAACAAAGAAAGGTTTGAAATGAAATGCAGGCCTTTTGGAGAACTTTCACTCTTTAGCGAATTACTTGAAGGAGTTTAATCACTTCTACCATGAATGAAATAGCTATAGCAGTAGCATTCACAACTAGCATTTATTGAACAATAATATGCCTATCACTGCACTAGGCACTTTATATGCATTACTTTATTTAATACTCACCACAACTTTAAGAAGTATTCCCATTTTTTAAGATTGGGAAATTGATATTCAGAGAAATAGTCACTTTTCCTAGGTCATAGGGCTCAGAAGTAGAATTGCTGAGATTCAAACTCAAGTCTGAATAACCTAAAACACTGGCAAAGCAAAATGTGAATTCAAAGAGGTGAGTTTGTAGAAAATGTTATGTTTTAAAGAGTGATTTAGTAAATTATTTTATAGGGGAATAGCCATTCTTGTGGGTGTGAAGCGGTATCTCCCTGATCTTTGGATTTGTATTTTTCTAATGACTAATGCTAATGAACATCTTTTCATATTCTTACAGATAATTTGTATATCTTCTCTGAAAAAAATTTGAGGCTTAAATGAGATAATCTACAGAAAGCAAGTAGCTCAGAGCCTGGTGCATGGTAAACACAAGTTTTGTTTCCATTATTGTAGCCACGTTTGCTAGTGACTTTCCCTGCCACCTTACCTTGACTACCCAGTACAATGGTTGCACTGAGTTATACTACCTTTGCCGTATTTATCTGAGAATATCTTGCTTCCTGAACAAATCCTTCATTCCTTCCAGCTTTGTTGTTCAGGTGCTGTCGTTACGTCCACCTTATGACTTTGGGACTATCTCCGGTTCCTTGAGCTTCTACTGTCTCTATGTCTTTCTGACATTCCTTGGTTTGCCCTCTTCACAATAAGGTTATTTTCCTTCCCTTACTATGTTCTTGTGTTACCAGCAAAACTTGGCCATGGATTAATTTAAGTATGTGTTTTCTCGTATTCTACACCTTGGGTGGCTTTTGTAGTAATACATATCAAAGGTGATGGCGGCCTGAACAAAGGTTGCAGAAGAGGGGCTGTGCTAAAAGCAAAGCCTGAACTTCGTAGCAAGGCAAATGAAGCTCCTATTATCTCCCCACCCCCACCTTTTGCTATTGTTACATTTCCTCTAGCATCTCTGTTCCCTCGGCTGTGTTTTGCCCAACCTGGCTCTTTCCAGCTGTTACAGACTGAATGTGTTCCCCTAAAATTTATATGTTGAATCCCTAACTCCCAATGTGACTATAATTGAACATATGACCTTTGTGGAAGTAATCAAGGTTAACAAGGGTGGGGCCCTAATTCCACAGGATTTGTGAGCTTACAAGAAGGGACACCACATAACTTGCTGTTTCTCTCTCTCTTTGTGTAGAAGCATTGCAGAAAGGCCATGTGAAGATGCAGTGAGTCAGTGACATCTGCAACCCAGGAAGAGAGTCCCAGCATGCTGGCACCCTAATGTTGAACTTTCAGCCTAAGGACTGTGACTAAATAAATTTCTGTTGTTTGAGCCACACAGTTTATATTATTTTGTTATGACAGTCCCTAGACTAAAACATCTCCCTTCTTGAGGCTGAGGGGAAAACACCTATAAACTCATAACTATATTTATGCAAGCGTGTTAGCATTACAGAAATGCACCAATAATAACAGCATCATTTAATTTTTAAAAATCTTTTAATTAAAAGAAATTTTAGTAGAGATGGAGTCTCACTATGTTGCTCAGGCTGGTCTTGAACTCCTGGACACAAGGGATATACTCACCTAGGCCTCCCAAAGTGCTGAGATTACAGGCGTCAGCCACCACACCTGGCCAATAACAGCATCTTTATGAGAAAACAACTTGTCCGGGTTAAGCTTAAGCCAGCAGCCTCTTTTAATGTCATCCTAATAGAGCCAGTATTGTGTCAATGTTTCTTCCCCTCATATGACCAATTCATGGTCTTCTGATAGAACAATTCTAGTAATAAGCAGATACGAATATGTGCTTATGTTGGCTTTTCTGCTTAATCAGATGGTCACCTGAAAATCATGAAGATTTCTGGTTATATGGGTTGGACTTTCCATCATTTGGAAATTTTCCTTTGTATTTTTGTTCTCACTGTTATACAGTTTCTGAGACATATAATGGTTCAGATTTCTTTAAAAATTATAATAGTAAAAACAATAATAAACCCATTAGGAGAAGAAAATCCTAATACAAGATATTCTTTGAACAGAGGGGATTTTAAACCTTTTAAAACTTATGCTTTGTCTAAACCATTGTAAATGTTAACCTCCCCAACTCCTTGTCCTTACTTCTCACAATCCACTGACAAAGATTAATATTCCACCTCACAAATTGAAGGTGGGATTCATACTTCAGAGGTGGACTAGAATTTTATAGTGGCATACTTTTCAAATTCTGACATTTAAATTTTATATATCAGTTGTAAAAAAGTTAGGCCAAACCTGGCCTGCATGTATGATTTGTTTGATCAGCACAGTGTTTGACAAAAACTGATTTTAATGTCTTTAGGCAGGGCGTTCATTCTCTGGTTTTATCTGTTTTCATTTTGTTTGTCTCTTCCTCTTGCCCCCTTTACATGTTTACATTACCTACTTGATTCCTAAAGCTATTTGAGATTGCAACCCCTGCTTTGGATTAATGTGATATATTTTGTAAATAAATTTTTATTGAAATAAAATACATAAAAGTGCACAAAATCGTAAGTATATAATTTGGTGAATTATTACAAGGGGAACACGCCCACATAACTACAAACAAGATCAAGAAATAGTACATTACTAGCTTTAGAAGCCCTGTCTTTGTATTTCCTTCAAAGCAAATATTAAGACACTGATAAAGCTACAAGTGATTCCAAGAATCACAGCAAATATAAAAATTTTTGATACACATATGCAGCTGCATTGGCTTACTTTTACTTTGTGTTTTTGTTTTTTGGTTTCACTATTTTTTTACGATTTTACTTTACTATCCTTTTGCTTTTAATTTTAACCTGCATCATTCTATTTATGGTGTACACCTTTTATAAACAAAATATGTAATTAAAAAATCTACTCTGACAATCTTGTTATTTTAATGGGAATATTTAGTCCATTTACAATTAATGCAATTACTGATATATTTGAAGTTAAGTCTACTGGCCTATTTGTTTTGTTCTAATAATTCTGATATTTTTTCTCTCCTAACTTCCCTTAGATTGATTATATATGATATATATGTATTATAATTGGCCTTTCACATCTGTGGGTTCCACATCCATGGATTCTATCAACTGCAAATTACAAATTTTAAGTATAAAATAACAATACAATAAAAATGACATAAATTTTAAGAATATAGTACAACAATTTTTTACATAGAATTTACATTGTACTAGAAATTATAAGTAATTTAGAGATGACTTAAAGTATACAGGAGGATGTATGTAGGTTATATGCAAATACTATCCATTTTATATAAGGGACTTGAGCATCCTCGAATTTTTGTATTGGCAGGGGATTCTGGAACTAATCCCCATGGATACTGGGGGACAACTGTATATATAAACATCTGTATTTGCATAAACACTCAATTTTATACCTTCTTCAGCTTGCTAGTAATGTCAATTTTCATAACTTGGGAGGATTATCTTAGAGATTTTAACACACCTCTTTGACATTAAAATCTAATAGAAATTAGTACTCTTATTACATCCAGACAATCCAAGGACTTTGACATCTTTACCCAAATTTATTTTGTTTCATTGTAATTCTGTATGTTTTTGTTTTGAATTTTATTATGAAAAATCTTAAACTTACATAAAAGTAGAGAGAATAGTATAAAAAATATAAACAATCCAATGTACTCACAACCAACATCCAACAGTTACAATATCAATTTTGTCACATCTATATCTCTCTACCCACCCCACCCTTAAATTATTTTGGAGTAAATCCCAGAAATTGTTATCAGTTTGCCTGTAAACTTTTTGTTATATAGCCTTAAAAACTCCTGTTAAGCATAAAATATATCATGAGTTAGCATAAACACTTCTATTTCAAATTCAAGGTTATGGGGCTTTTACTTAGTCTTATCATTTCATGTGTTTTAATTCTCTTTATATTTTTTTGCTTCTTAATTCTGCTGTCCTTTATGGTGCTTTATGCATTTGTGATTTGATGTCTTTGAAGAGTTTGGGAAAATTATTGGTCATTATGTCTTTAAATGTTGTTTCTTTCCTGTCTGTCCTTTATCTCTTTCTGAGATTCCTTTTCACTACTTCCATGTGCTTTTTATTTTTTGTATTTTCATCCTTTTCTATTTTCATGTCTCAATCTAATTATTTTCTTCTGACTTATATTCCAGTTCAATGATTTTTTCTTCAGCTACATTTATTTTGCTGCTAAATTTAATTATTGTATTTTACGCATCAGTTGTAACCTTCAGTTCCTCAATTTTCTGTTTTGTTCCTTTCTGAGACATTCAATATTTATTATTTTTAAATTTTAGATTCTGGGCATACATGTGCAGTTTTTTACACAGGTGTGTTGTAATACACAAGGGTATTGTAACATATTGAAACTAGTGGAGATTGTGATTCCAGTGTACCCATTACCTAAATAGTGAACACTATAACCAATAGGTCATTTTTCAACCTTTACTCACCTCCCACCCTTCTCCTTTTTGGAGTTCTTAGTGTTTAGTATTTCTATCTTTGTATCTATGTGTACTCATTATTTAGCTCCCCCTTATAAAGGAGGACATATGTTATTTGATTTGTTTGAGTTATTTTACTTAGTATAATGGCTTCCAGCTTTATCCATGGTTTTGCAAAGGACATGATTTCATTCTTTTTTTATGGCTGCATAGTATTCTGTGAGATATATATATATATATATATATATATATATATAATCACAGTTTCTTTATCCAATCAACCATTGCTGGACACTGAGGTTGATTTGATTGCCTGATTTTGCTAATGTGAATAGTATTGCAAGGAACATGTAAGTGCAGTTGTCTTTTTTATATAGTGATTTCATTTCATTTGAGTAGATACTTAGTAGTGGGATTGCTTGGTGAAATGGAAGTTCTGTTTTAAGTTACTTGAGAAATCTCTATGCTGTTTTCTATAGTGGTTGAACTAATTTACATTCCCACCAAAGGTTTATAAGTCTACCCTTTTCTTCACAGCCTTGCCAACATCTGTTGTTTTTTTGATTTTTTAATAATGGCCATTCTGACTGGTGTAAGATGGTATCTCATTGTGGTATTACTTTTAATCTGTCTGATGATTAGTGATGTTGAGCACTTTTTCTTGTATTTGTTGGCTGGTGGTATTTCTAATTTTGAGAAATGTCTGTTTATGTCTCTTACCCAGTTTTTAATAGGGCTGTTTATTCTTTCTTGTTGATTTGTCTTAGTTCTTTATAGATTTTGGATATTAGTCATTTGTTGGAGAAATAATCTGCAAATACTTCCTCTCCAAATAGGTTGTCGTTATTTGTTGTTTCTTTTGATGTTCAGAAGCTTTTTAATTTAATTAGGTTCTACTTGCCTATTTTTTTTTCTGTTTCATTTGTTTTGGGGGTCTTTGTCATAAATTCTTTGCCTAGGCTAATGTCCAGTGGAGTTTTTCCTAGTTTTTTTCCTATGATTTTTATTTTCAGATCTTACATTTAAGTCTTTAATCTATTTTGAATTAATTACATTGTCTTTATTAATTTTGAATTAATTACATTAAGCCTTTAATCTCTTTTGATTTTTTTGTATATTGTCATAGGTAGAGTTTTATTCTTCTGGATATAGCTAATTTTTCCAGCACCATTTATGGAATAAGGTGTCCTTTCCATATTATTTTTGTCAGCTTTGTAAAGATTATTGATTGCACATATGTGGCATTTTTACTGCTTTCTCTATTCTGTTTCATTGATCGATGTGTCTATTTTTGTACAAGAACCATGCTGTTTTGGTTACAATAGCCTTGAGATATAAAGTCAAGCTATGTGATGCATCTGAACTTTTTCCTTTGCTAATAATTGCTCTGGCTATTCAGGATCTTTTAAAATTCTATGTAAACATTAATATAGTTTTTCTAATTCTCTGAAAAAATGTCATTTTTAATATGATAGGGATTGTTTTGAATCTGTAGATTGCTTTGGGAAGTATGGTAATTTTAATAATATTAATATTTCTAATCCATGAGTATGGGATGTTTTTCCAGTCATGTGTGTTATCTACAATTTATTTCATCACTGTTTTATAGTTCTCTTTGTAGAGATATTTCATCTCCTTGGTTAAAAGTATTCCTAGTTTTTTTTTTTTTTTTTTTAATGGCTATTGTGAAGATTAGATAGAGTTCTTGATTTGGTTCTCAGATTAAAGACTATTGGTGTATAGACATGCTACTAATTTTTATATGTTGATTCTATACCTGAAAATTTACTGAATTTGTTTGTCAAGTCTAGGAGTCTTTTGGGGTTTGTAGATTGTTTTCTTGGTATACAATCATGTCATTACTGAACAGAGATAATTTGGTAATTTGACTGTTTTCCAACGTGGATTCTTTTATGTCTTTCTCTTGCCCGAGTCTCTGGCTAGGACTTCCAATACTATGTTGAATAGGAGTGGTGAATGTGGACATCCTCACTGTGTTCCAGTTTTTAGGGATAATGCTTTCAATTTTCCCACATTCAGTATAATGTTGGCTATAGGTTTGTAATAGACGGCTCTTATTTTGAGGTATGTTCTTAGATGCTAATTTGTTGAGAGTTTTTATTATCAAAAGATGTTGGATTTTACTGAAGCCTTTTTTTTTTTTGCATGTATTGGAATAATCATATGGTTTTGGTTTTTAGTTCTGTTAATGTGGTGAATCACATTTATTGATTTGCATATGAATCATCCTTGCATCCCTGAAATAAAACTCACTTGATTGTATTATTTTTTATATGGGCTGTTGGGTTTGGTTTGCTGATGTTTTAATGAGGAGTTTTGCAACTGTGTCCAGCAGGGTTATTGGCTTGTAGTGCTTTTTTGTTGTTGTTGTTTTGTTGTGCCCTTGTATGATTTTGGTAGCAGGGTGATACTGGTTTTACAGAAAGAGTTAGGAATTGCTTCACATTTGTGTTTTGGATTAGATTCAGTAAGATTGGTGCCAGTTCTTTTTTGTACATGTGATAAAATTCAGCTGTGAATCTGTCTGGTCTTGAGATTTTTTTTGTTGGAAGATTTTTTTTATTATTGATTTGATTCCATTACTTGCTATTGGTCTATTTAGGATTTCTACTTCTTCCTTGTTCAATCTTGGGGGGTTCTATGTTTCTGGAATTTATCCATTTCCTTCAGGTTTTCTAGTTTGTGTGCACAGAGGTGTTCAAAGCAGTCTCCGATGATTTTTTTATTTCTATAGTATCAGTTGTAATGCCACCATATTAGTCTATTCTCACAATGCTATAAAGAAATAACTGAGACTGGGTAATTTATAAAGAAAAGAGGTTTAATTAGCTCATGGTTCTGTAGGCTGTACATCTGCTTGGCTTCTTGGAAGGCTTCAGGAAACTTACAATCATGATGGAAGGCAAGGCAAAGAGGGAGCAGGTACATCACATGGCCAAAGCAGAATCAAGACAGAGAGCGAGCTGGGGCAGGCTACACAATTTTAATTGACTAAATCTCACAAAAACTCACTATCATGAAGGCAGTAGCTTGGTGCCCAAGGGGAATGGTGCTAAAGCATTCATGAGAAATCTTCCCCCGTGATATAATCACCTCCCACCGGGCCCTGCCTCCAACACAGGGGATTATATTTCAACATGTGATTTGATCTGGGACATACATCTAAACTACATCAATTGCTTTTCTCATTTCTGATTGTACTTAATTGAATCTTCTCTTTTTTCTTGTTTCATCTTGCTAGAAGGCTGCCAATTTCATTTATCTTTTCAAAACACCAACATTTTGTTGACTTTTTGTATCTTTTTTTAAAATCTCAATCTCATGTTATTGTGCTCTAATCTTTGTTATTATATTTCTTTGTTTTCTGCTAACTTTGGGTTTGGC
Organism: Cheracebus regulus; assembly: GCA_963574635.1. Taxonomy (NCBI): domain Eukaryota; kingdom Metazoa; phylum Chordata; class Mammalia; order Primates; family Pitheciidae; genus Cheracebus; species Cheracebus regulus. The sequence continues at coordinate 20,730 of CAUYQU010032977.1, forward strand.
TTGTTCTTGTCTTCCTTGTTTCTTAGATGTGTAATGTCAGGTTGCTAATTTGAGATCTTTCTAGCTTTTAATGTAAGCATTGAATTCTATAAATTTTTATCTTAGAACTGCTTTTACTGTATCCCAGAGCTTTTGGTATGTTGTATCTCTACTTTCATTCATTTTGAAAAATTTTGTTATTTTTGCTTTAATTTTATTGTTTGCCAAAGGCCATTCAGGAGCAAGTTGTTTAGTTTTCATAATCTTGTGTAGTTTTGAAGGTGCCTCTTGGTTTAATTTATAATTTTATTCCACTGTGGTTTGAGAAAATACTTGATATGATTTCAGTTTTTTTAAATTTATTGAGAATTGCTTTATGGCTAAGAATATAGTCAATTTGGGAGAATGTTCCATACTGAACATGTCTATATACAATTTAAGGCCAGAGTTTCTTTTTGTTTTGTCTTTTAGGAGACAAGGTCTCACTCTTTTGTCCAGGCTGGATTGCAGTGGTACTCACTATAACCTCAAACTCCTGTGCTTGCAGCATCCTTCCAGCTCAGCTTCCCAAGTAGCTTAGACTACAGGCATGCACTATCATGCTTAGTTAATTTTTGTTTATTTATGTATTTATTTTGTGGAATTGGGCCTCAGCATATTGCCCAGGCTGGTCTTGAACTACTGGCCTCAAACAGTCTTACCACCTCAGTCCCCTAAAGTGCTGGGATTACAAGAGTCAATCACTGTACCCAGCAGAAGTCCAGATATATTTTTGTTGATTTTCTGCCTTGATGATCTGTCTACTGATGTCAGTGGAGTATTAAATACCACTTTTTTTTCTATTAATCTTTGTTCTTATGTGTAGTCATAATTTTTATGAATCTGGGCTCTCCAGTGTTGGTCATGTATACATATAGGATAGTTCAATCTTCTTGTTGTATTGAACCTTTTATCATTATATGATGCCCTTGTTTTTTTTAAACTGTTGTTGGTTTGTTGTCTCTTTTATCTAATGTAAGAATGGCTACTCTTGCTTGCTTTTTATCCCCATTTGCATAATATATATTTTCCCACCCCTTTGAATCTATAGCTGTCTTTAGCCCATAGGTAGGTATCTTGTATGTAGTAGATGGTTGGGTGTCTTTTTAATCCAATTTTCCACTCTATATTTTAAGTGGAATATTGATGTGTTCCTGCCACAGTGTTGTTAGTTGTCTTGGAGTTTCAATTGTGGTGTTGTTTTTCAGGATCTGTGAGCTTTGTATTTATGTGTCCTTTTATGATGATGAGTATTGTCCTTTTGTTTCCATGTTTAGAACTCCTCTGAGCATTTCTTGTAAGAAATGCTGGTCTGGTCTAGTATAGACAAACTCCTTTAGCATTTATTTGTCTGGTTAAGAATTTGTGGAGAGAGATCCAAGATGGCCGATCACTAGCAGCTCAGGATTGCAGCGCCCAGTAAAAGCGCAAAGAGCCAGTGGACGCCACACTTACCGATAAATTTTCACTGCCCACGGACCAGGACATTCCCAGTGGAGGAGCCCCACGGGTCGCCAGCACGACCCTTTCGGCTGGCTTGGCTTTTTTGCCGGCGCCTCGGTTCGGCGGCTCTTGGTGCGGAGTAAACGGGACTGAGTCTCCTTTTGGATGATGTCTGGAGCTCTGGGAAGTCAGAGCAGTTCATCCAGTTGACTGAAAAAGAGACTGAGAAGCCAGACCGGAGACCCCCGGGCAGAAAAGCACCACGAATTTCAACGCTGCTGATTTAGCTAGCGTTGCGGGTTGCCACAGTGCCAATTGCATAGATTCCGGAGCTGGGAATTAACAAGCTGGACGTCCACTCAGAGACCTAATTTGAAAGTTGGTAATTACAAAAACGACAGACGGACAAAACCATAAAGATGCCAAGAACCCACTGTAAAAGAAATGAGAACGCTCAAAATCGGAAGGTTTCTCCTTCTGCAGAGGATGCCAGTTCCTCATCAGTAATGGAACAAGGCTTGACAGAAAATGAGTGTGAAGAATCATCAGAATTAGGCTTCAGAAGGTGGATAATAAGAAACTTCTGTGAGCTAAAAGAATATGTTCTAAACCAATGCCAAGAAACTAATAACTTTGAAAAAGGTTTTGACAAAATTAAAACACTATGGACCAATTAGATGAAAACCTAAAACAATTAATGGAGCATGAAAAAAAATACCCATGTCTTCTGCCAATATTTTCAGTGCTGTCCATAGACATATAGTGTGAGACACATCATTTAAAATTTCCTAGTAATGACAACAAAAAAGCAAAAGAAAAAAA
>CAUYQU010032978.1:0-32404 GCA_963574635.1 Cheracebus regulus
TGGAGGCCAATATTCAGCATCCTTAAAGAAAAGAACTTTCAACCCAGAATTTCATATCTGGCCAAACTAAGCTTCACAAGTGAAGGAGAAATAAAATCCTTTATGGACAAGCAATTGCTGAGAGATCTTGTCACTACAAGACCTGCCTTATAAGAGCTCCTGAAGGAAGTGCTAAACATGGAAAGGAACAACAGTAACAGCCACTGCAAAAAGGTACCAAACGGTAAAGAACAATAACACAATGAAGAAATCATGTCAACTAATGGGCAAAACAACCAGCCAGCAACAAAATGGCAGGACCAAATTCAAACATAACAATATTAACATTGAATGTAAATGGCCTAAATGCCCCAATCAAAAGACACAGACTGGCAAACTGGATAAAAAGTCAAGACCCATCAATGTGCTATATTCAGGAGACCCATCAATGTGCTGTATTCAGGAGATCCATCTCACTTGCAAAGATTCACATAGACTCAAAATAAAGGGACAGAAGATTTACCAAGCAAATGAAGAGCAACAAAAAGCAGGAGTAGCAATCCTAGTCTCAGATGAAATGGACTTTAAACCAACAAAGATCAAAAGAGACAAAGAAGGGTATTACATAATGGTAAAAGGATCAATGCAACAAGAAGAGCTAACTATCCTAAATATATATGCAGCCAATGCAGGAGCACTCAGATACATAAAGCAAGTTCTTAATTACCTACAAAGAGATTTAGACTCCCACACAGTAATAGTGGGAGACTTTAACACCCTACTGATATTAAACAGATCAGTGAGACAAAAAGTCAACAAGGATATCCAGGACTTGAACACATATCTGGACCAAGCAAACCTAATAGACATTTACAGAACACTCCACCCCAAATACACAGAATACACATTCTTCTCAGCATCACATCTCACTTACTCTTAAATTGGCTACATAATTGGAAATAAATCACTCCTCAGCAAATGCAGAAGAACGGAAATCATAACAGTCTCTCAGACACAGCACAATCAAATTAGAACTCAGAATTTTTAAAAATCACTCAAAACCACACAATCACATGGAAACTGAACAACTTGCTTCTGAGTGTTGACTGGATAAACAATGAAATGAAGGCAGAAATAAAGATGTTCTTCAAAACCAACAAGAACAAAGACACAATGTACCAGAATCTATGGGACACATTTTTAAATCACTGTCTAGAGGGAAATTTATAGCAATGAATGCCCACATGAGAAACAAGGAAAGATCTAAAATCGACACCCTATCATCAAAATTGAAAGACCTAGAGAAGATCAAAAAAACTCAAAAGCAAGCAGAAGACAGGAAATAACTAAGATCAGAGCAGAACTGAAGGAGATAGAGACACAAAAAGCCCTTCAAAAAATCAATAAATCCAGGAGCTGTTTTTTTGAAAAGATCCACAAAATAGACCACTAGCTAGACTAATAAAAAAGAAATGCAAATCAAAACCACACTGAGACACCATCTCATGCCAGATAGAATGGTGATCATCAAAAAATCTAAAGACAACCGATGCTGGAGAGGATGTGGAGAAAAAGGAACACTTTTACACTGTTGGTGGGAGGGTAAATTAGTTCAACCATTGTGGAAGACAATATGGTGATTCTTCAAGGATCTAGAAATAGAAATTCCATTTAACCCAGCAATCCCATTCCTGGGTATATACCCAAAGGATTATAAATCGTTCTATTATAAGGACACATGCACACTTATGTTCGTTCTGGCATTGTTTACGATAGCAAAGACGTGAAACCAACCCAAATGCCCATCAATGATACACTGGATAAAGCAAATGTGGCACATATACACCATGGAATACTAGGCAGCCATAAAAAACGACGAGTTCGTGTCCTTTGTAGAGACATGGATGAATCTAGAAACCATCATTCTCAGCAAACTGACACAAGAACAGAAAACCAAACACCACATGTTTTCACTCATAGGCAGGTGATAAATAATGAGAACACATGGGCACAGGGAAGGGAACAACGTTCACTGGGCTAGGTGTGGGGGTGGATGAGAGGGAAGGGGAGGGACAGCAGGGGGCGGGGAAGATGGGGAGGGATAACACTGGGAGAAATGCCTGATCCAGGCGATGGGGGAGGATGGAGACAGCAAACCACCATGGCATGTATGCACCTATGCAACAATCCTACAAGCTGCAGGATGTGCACATGTACCCCAGAGCCCAAAGTACAATTAAAAAAAAAGATATGACACATTAATTTTAAAAATCAATTCATCAAAAAGATATAATAATTATAAACATACACATATAACATACAGCCTCAAAATATATGAAAGCACAAACTGTCAGAAATGAAGGGAGAAATGGGCAGTTCTACAATATTACTTGGAAACTTCAATACCCTACTTTCAATGATGAATGTAACATCTAAAGAGAAGATCGGTATGGAAATAGAGAATTTGAGCACCATAAACTATACCTCAAATAGTGATACAGAACACTTGTCTTAACAACATAATATACATTATTCTCAAGTACACGTGAAACATTCTCCAGGATACACACTTTTACATATCAATAAATTTAAAAATATTGAAATCATATAAAGTATCTTCTCTGTCCATAAGGGAACAAAATTAGAAGGCAATAACAGAAGGAAAAGTGAAAAATCAGCAAATGCATGGAAATTAAACAACATATATTTAAACAACTAATGGGTCAAATAACTCACCAGGGAAATTAAAAAATACTTTAAGATGAACAAAAACAAAAACACAATGTACAAAAACTTATGGAATGCAGTGAAAGCAGTGCTCAGGGGAATATTCATAACATATATTTAAAAAGAAAAGAAAGATCTCAAATTAACACTCTAACTTGACAACTTAAGACACTAGAAAAAATGGCAAACCAAACTCCAAACTGGTAGAAGGAAGAAGTAATAAAAGGGCAGAGAGAGAAAAATAGTACAAAGAATCTATCAAACCAAAGTTTTTTCTCTTAAATGAGCAACAAAATCAGCAAAGCATTATCTAGACTAACAACAAGTGAAAAAAGACACAACTACAATCAGACATAGAAGTGTGGGCTTTACTACATGATTACATAAATTAAAGAATTACAAAAGAATTATATGAACAATTGTGTATCAACAAATTAGCTAACATAAGGAAATGGACAAATTATCTTAAAAACACAAATGACCAAAAGTATCTCAAGAATAAATAGAAAATCTGAACAGATGTATAATAAATAAAGAGATTGAATGAATAATCAAAAATCCCCAAATGGGAACCTGGACCAGATGGCTTCTCTGGGGAATTCTACCAAACATTTAAAGAATTAACACCAATACCACTGAAACTCAAAAACAGAAGAGATAGTAACACTTTCCAACATATTCTGGGACACCAGCATTACCAAAGCCAGAAGAATATATCATGAGAAAAGCAAAGTATAGGACAATACCCTTTATAAATATATTTGAAAAATCCTTGACAAAATACTAGCAAACCAAATTCTGCAGCACATTAAAGAATTATACATTGTAACCAACTAAGATTTATCCCAGGAATGCAAAAGTAGCTCAAAATAGAAAGTTAACCAATGTAATGCAACATTAATAGAACATGGAAAAAGAAAAGAACACATGTTCATTTCAATCAACACAGAAAAAAGCAGCTGACAAAATTTAACACACTTTCATAATAAAAATTATCAGCAAACTAGGAAGAGAAGAGAACATCTCAATATGATAAACATCATTTATGAAAAACCCACAGCTAACATCATAGTCAATGGTAAAAAAAAAACTGAAGGCTTTTCTCCTAAGATCAGGAAGAAGACAAGAATGCATATTTTCACCACTGCTATTTAACACTATACTGATAGTGAGCAGAATATAAGCAGAGAGATGAAAATTATAAGAAAAAATGAAAAAGAGATGCTACAGATTAAAAATTCTGTTAACGAAATTAAAAATGCCTTTGATAGGCTTATTAGTAGAGTGGATGCTGCCAAGGAAAAAATCTCAGCGCTTGAGGATGTATGATAAGAACCTCCAAAATTAAAAAGTAAATATGTTAAAATGGAAAAGAACACCAGAACATAATATTAAAAAACTGTGTGGACAACTAAAAAGGGTGTAACATACACGTAATGGAAATACCAGAAGGAGAAGAAAAAGCCAATAGAGCAGAAGAAATACCTGAAACAGTAATGACTGACAATTTCTCCCAAATTAATGTCAGAAACCTAATCACAGATTCAGGAAGCTAAGAGAACATCAAGCAGGATAAACTTTTTAAAAAATAAAAAAATAAAAGTACAGCTAGGTATATCATTTTCAAACTACAAAAAAAATCAAAGATTTAAAAAATATTGGGAAAATGCAGAAAAAAAAGGATAATTTACCTATAGAGAGGTAAAGAAAAGAATTATATCAGATTTCTTCAAGGAAATCATGCAAGCAAGAAGAGTGTAGAGTAAAATATTTGAAGTGTTAATAGGAAAAAACAGTAATGTAGAATTCTGTACACTGTGAAAATTATGCTTCAAAGGTGAAAGAAATAATTGAGGGAATTTGTTGCCAGTATGCTTGCCTTGCAAGAAATGTTAAAAGAAATTCTTTAAAGAGAAGAAAAATGACTTACATCAGAAACTCAAATATACATAAAGAAGACTATAAGAGGAGGCACCAGTGATGATAAAATAAAATCTTTTATTTTTCTTTTTAATTCATCTAACAAATAACAGTTTGTTCAAAATAATAATGGTGATAATATTTTTGGTTGTGTATGTTATGAACATATACATATAGGTGTGGGTGGGTATATGTGTACACATACACATATATACAAAACACCTATATGTATGTGTGTGGGTATATGTATACATATACATTTATGTATAAGTGACAGCAATGACACAAGGGATGAAAGGTAAGGATTAGTATCATTTTGTTACTATAGTAACTCATACTACCCATAAAGTGGTATAGTGTTATTGGGGCCAGGAGCAATGGTTCACACCTGTTATTCCACTCCATTGGGAGGCTGAGGTGAGAGAACTGCCTGTGCTCAGGAGTTCTAGACCAGCCTGGGCAATGTGATGAAATGCTGTCTCTAGGGAAAAAAAAAAAATTAGCCAGGCATGGTGGTGTGGGCCTATAGTCCCAGGTACTTGCGGGGCTGAGGCAGGAGGATTACCTGAGCTCAGGAGGTCAAGACTGCAGTGAGTCATATTTGCACCACTGCAGTCCAGCTTGGGTGATAAAGCAAGACCCTGTCTGTTACTAACTAACTAACTAAATAAATAAATAATATGGACTTGAATTTGTTGTATATGTATATTGAAAAATCTAGGGCAAACACTAAAAAAGTTGAAAAGAACAAATAATATGCTAAGAAAAAAAGAAAATGTCATGGAGAACAAAAGAAAAAATAAATAAATTGGACTGAATAAAAATGTTTAATATGCTCACTCATAAGAGGGACACAAAGGCATAAGAATGACACAATAGACTTTGCGGACTCTGGGAAAAGAGTGGGGGCGGGGTGAGGGATAAAAGACTACATATTGGGTACAGTGTTCACTGCTTAGGTGATGGGTGCACCAAAATTTCAGAAATCACCACTAAACAACTTATTCATGTAACCCAACACCACCTGCTCCCCAAAAAACTATGTAAATAAAATATATAAGTATCAATATGAAAAGATGAAAAAAATTAAATTTTGAGCACCAAATGAAATGATATTAACAAAGTAAAAAGGAACCCAGGAAATAGGATAAAATGTTTGCAAATTATATGTCTTTTAAGTAATATACAGACTATATAATGAACTTCTAAACCTCAACCACAAAAAGTCAACCTGATTCAAAAATGGGAATTGGACAGACTAGACATTTCTTCAAAGAAGATATACAAATGACTATAAGCACATGGAAAGATGCTCAACATTGTTAATCATTATAAAAATTGAAATCAAAACTACAATGAGATACCACCTCACAGCCATTAAGATGATTACTATTTAAAAAAAAAAAAAAAGAAAATAAGTGATATTATTGATGGCAAAGACATGATGTAAAGAATTGAAACTTGGGGCACTATTGGTGGAAATGTAAATTGGAACAGCCACTATAGAACACAGTATAGTAGAGCCTCAAAAATTATAAATAGTATTACCATATCAACCAGTAATTCCACTTCTGGGTATGTATCCAAAAAAATTAAAAGCAGGGTTTCTTAGAAATATTTATACACTCATGTTCATATCAGCATTATTCACAAAAGCTAAAATGTGGAAGAAAAATGCAGGATACACCTGGAGTATTATTTGCCTTAAAAAGTAAGGCAATAATAATGTAATGCTGTAAATGTAATAAGTAATAATGGAGTATTATTTACCTTAAAAAGGAAGAAAATTCTGGCATATGCTACAACATGGATGAACTTTGAGGACATTATGCCAAGTGAAATGGGATTGATGGGTTGAATGGTATTTCTGTTTTAACTTCTTTCAGAAATCGCCACACTGCTTTCCACAATGGCTGAAAGAATTTACATTCCCACTAGGAGTGAATAAGCACTTCCTTTTCTCTGCAATCTAACCAGCATGTTGTTTTTTCATGTTTTTAATCATAGTCATTCTGACTGGTATAAGATGGTATCTCATCGTGGTTTTGATTGGCATTTCTCTGATAATAAGTGATGTTGAGCATTTTTTCATATGATTGTTGGCCGCATATATTTCTTCTTTTTCTTTTTTTAATTGTAAAAGTTTCAATTATTTGGTTTTCTGTTTATTACACTTTAAGTTCTGGGATACATGTGCAGAATGTGCAGGTTTGTTACATAGATATACACGTGTCACGGTAGTTTGCAGCACCCATTACCCATCATCTACATTAGGTATTTCTCCTAATGCTATCCCTCCTCTAGCTGCCCACTTCCCCATGGGCCTTGGTGTGTGGTGTTTCCCTCCCTGTGTCCATGTGTTCTCATTGTTCAGCTCCCACTTATAAGTGAGAACATGCAGTGTTTGATTTTTGGTTCCTGTGTTAGTTTGCTGAGAATGACGGTTTCCAGCTTCATTCATGTCCCTGCAAAGAACATGAACTCATACTTTTTAATGGCTACGTAATATTCCATGGTGTATATGTGCCACATTTTCTTTATCCAGTCTATCATTAATGGGAATTTGATTTGGTTCCAAGTCTTTGCTGTTGTAAATAGTACTGCAGTAAACATACACGTGTATATGTCTTTATAGTAGAATGATCTATAATCCTTTGGGTATATACCCAGTAGTGGGACTGCTGGGTCAGATGGTATTTCTGGTTCTAGATCCTTGAGGAATTGCCACATTGTCTTCCATAATGGTTGATTCTTCTCTCTTTTCTTCTTTATTAGTCTTGCTAGTGGTGTATCTATTTTCTGAATCTTTTCAAAAATCCCACTCCTGGGTTCACTGATTTTTTTAAAAAGGGTTTTTCATTTCTCTCTCCTTCAGTTCTGCTCTGATCTTAGTTATTTCTTGCCTTTGCTAGCTTTTGAATTTGTTTGCTCTTGCTTCTCTAGTTATTTTAATTGTGATGTTAGGGTGTCCATTTTAGATCTTTTCCATTTCCTCCGTGGGCTTTTAGTGCTATAAATTTTCCTCTGAACACTGTTTTAGCTGTGTCCCAGAGATTCTGGTACATTGTGTCTTTGTTCTCACTGGTTTCAAAAACCTTATTTATTTCTGCCTTAATATTTTATTTACCCAGTAGTCATTGAGGAGATGGTTGTTCACTTTTTATGTAGTTGTGCAGTTTTGAGTGTCTCTTAATCCTGAGTTCAAATTTAATTGCACTGCAGTCTGAACGAATTTTTGTTATGGTTGACATTTTTTTTTTTTTTGCATTTGCTGAGGAGTGTTTAACTTCCAATTATTGGTCAATTTTAAAATAAGTGCGATGTGGTGCTGAGAAGAATGTATACTCTGTTGATTTAGGGTGGAGACTTCTGTAGATGTCTATTAGGTCCACTTGGTCCAGAGTTGAGTTCAATTCCTAAATATCATTGTTAATTTTCTGTCTCATTGATCTGTTTACTATTAGTAGGTTGTTAACGTCTCCCACTATCATTGTGTGGGAGTCTAAGAATTTTTGTAGGTCTCTAAGAACTTGCTTTATGAATCTGAATGTTCCTGTATTTGGTGCATATATATTTAGGTTAGTTAGCTCTTCGTTGTATTGATCCTTTTACCATTATGTAATGCCCTACTTTGTCCTTTTTGATCTTTTTTGTTTAAAAGTCTGTTTTATCAGAGACTAGATCACATCCCCTGCTTTTTTTTACTTTCCATTTTCTTGATAAATATTCTTTCATCCCTTTATTTTAAGCTTATATGTGTCTTTGCACATGAGATGGTCTCCTGAATACAGCACACCGATTTGACGGGTCTTGACTCTATCCAATTTGCCAGTCTGTGTCTTTTAATTGGAGAATTTAGCATGTTTACATTTAAGGTTAATATTGTTATATGAGAATTTGATCCTTTCATTATGATGCTACCTGGTTATTTTGCCCATTAGTTGTTGCAGTTTCTTCATAGTGTCAATGGTCTTTACAATTTGGCATTTTTTTGCAGTGGCTGGTACCAGTTTTTCTTTTCCATATTTAGTTCTTCCTTCAGGAGCTTTTGTAAGGCAGGCCTGACAGTGGTAAACTCTCTCAGCATTTTCTTGTCTATAAAGCATTTTATTTCTCCTTCACTTCTGAAGCTTAATTTGGCTGGATATGGAATTCTGGGTTGAAAATTATTTCCTTTAAGAATTTTAAATATTGCTCCCCCCTTCTGGCTTGTAGGGTTTTGGCAGGGAGATCTGCTGTTACTCTGATGGGCTTCCACTTGTGGGTAACCTGACCTTTCTCTCTGGCTGTACTTAACATTTTTTCCTTCATTTCAACCTTGATGAATCTGACAATTATCTGTTTTAGAGTTGCTCTTCTCAGGGAGTATCTTTGTGGTGTTCTCTGTATTTCCTGAATTTGAATGTTGGTCTTTCTTGCCAGGTTGGGTTGCTGCACCCATCAACCCATCATCTACATTAGGTATTTCTCCTAGTGCTATCCATCCTCTAGCCCCCCAGTCCCTGACTGGCCCTGGTGTGTGATGTTTCCCTCCCTGTGTCCATGTGTTCTCATTGTTTAGCTCCCACTTATGAGTGAGAACATGCCAAGCTTGGTTTTCTGCTCCTGTGTTAGTTTGCTGAGAATGATGGTTTCCAGCTTCACCCACATCCCTGCAAAGGACATAAACTCATCCTTTTTTATGGCTGCATAGTATTCCACAGTGTATATGTGCCACATTTTCCTTATCCAGTCTATTATTGATGGCATTTGGGTTGGTTCCAAGTCTTTGCTATTGAGAACAGTGATGCAATAAACATACGTATTCATGTGTCTTTATAGTCAAATAATTTATAATCCTTTGGGTATATACACAGTAATGGGATTGCTGGATCAAATGGTATTTCTAGTTCTAGATTCTTGAAGAATTGCCATACTGTCTTCCACAATGGTTGAACTAATTTACACTCCCACCAACAGTAATGATCACCATTCTAACTGGCATGAGATGGTATCTCATTGTGATTTGATTTGCATTTCTCCAATGACCAGTGATGATGAGTGTTTTTTCATATGTTTGTTGGATGCATCATTGTTTCCTTTTAGAATTGTCTGTTCATATCCTTTGCCCACTTTTTGATGGGGTTGTTTGGTATTTTTCTTGTAAATTTGTTTAAGTTCTTTGTAGATTCTGGATATTAGCCCTTTGTCAGATAGGCAGATTGCAAAAATTTTCTCCCATCCTGTAGGTTGCCTGTTCACTGTGATGATAGTTTCTTTTGCTGTGCAGAAGCTCTTTAGTTTAATTATATCCCATTGGTCCATTTTAGCTTTTGTTGTCATTGCTTTTGGTGTTTTAGTCATGAAGTCTTTGCCCATGCCTAAGTCCTGAATGGTATTACCTAGGTTTTCTTCTAGGGTTTTTATGGGTTTAGGTCTTACATTTCAGTCTTTAATCCATCTTGAGTTGATTTTTGTATAAGGCATAAAGAAGGGGTCCAGTTTCAGCTTTATATGGCTAGCCAGCTTTCCCAACACCATTTATTAAATAGGAAATTCTTTCCACATTGCTTCTTTTTGTCAGGTTTGTCAAAGATCATATAGTTGTGGATGTGTGATATTATTTCTGAGTCTCTGTTCTGTTCCATTGGTCTATGTATCTGTTTTGATACTAGTACCATTCTATTTTGGTTACTGTAGCCTTGTAGTATAGTTTGAAGTCAGGTAATGTGATGCCTCCAGCTTTGTTCTTTTTGCTTAGGATTGTCTTGGCTATGTGGACTCTTTTTGGTTCCATACGAAATTTAAAGTACTTTTTTCCAATTCTGTGAAGAAGATCAATGGTAGCTTAATGGGGCTAGCATTGAATCTATAAGTTACTTTGGGCAGAATGACCATTTTCACTACATTGACTCTTCCTATCCATGAGCATGGAATGTTTTTCCATTTGTTTATGTCCTCTCTTATTTCCTTAATCAGTGGTTTGTAGTTCTTCTTGAAGAGGTTCTTCAAATCCCTTGTAAATTGCATTCATAAGTATTTTATTGTATTTGTAGCAGTTATGAATGGGAGTTCACTCATGATTAGGCTGTTATTAGTGTATAGGAATGCTTGTGATTTTTGTACATTGATTTTGTATCCTGAGACTTTGCTGAAGTTGCTTATCAGCTAAAAGAGATTTGGGGCTGAGATGATAGGGTTTTCTAAATATACAATCATGTCATCCCCAAACAGAGACAATTTGACTTCCTCTTTTCCTAACTGAATATCTTTTATGTCTTTTTCTTGCCTAATTGCCCTGGCCAGAACTTCCAATACCATGTTGAATAGGAGTGGTGAGAGAGGACATCCTGGTCTTCTGCCAGTTTTAAAAGGGAATGCTTCCAGTTTTTGCCAATTCAGTATGAGATTGGCTGTGGGTTGTCATAAAAAGCTCTTATTATTTTGAGATATGTTCCATCAGTACCTAGTTTATTCAGACTTCTTAGCATAAAGGGGTGTTGAATTTTGTCGAAGATCTTTTCTGCATCTACTGAGATAATATGTGGTTTTGTCATTGGTTCTGTTTCTGTGCTGGATTACATTTATAGATTTGTATATGTTAAACCAGCCTTGCAGCCTAGGGATGAAGCTGAGTTGATGGTAGTGGATATGCTTTTTGATATGCTGCTGGATTCTCTTTGCCAGTATTTTATTCAGGACTTTCACATCTATGTTCATCAGGGATATTGGCCTGAAATTTTCTTTTTTTGTTGTGTCTCTGCCAGATTTTGGTACCAGGATGATGTTGGCCTTATAAAATGAGTTAGGGAGGAGTTCCTCTTTTTCTATTGTTTTGAATAGTTTCAGAAGGAATGGTACCATCTCCTCTTTGTACCTCTGGTAGAATCTGGCTGAATGTTTCTGGTCTTGGACTTTTTTTATTTGGTAGGTTATCAATTGCTACCTCAGTTTCAGAACTTCTTATTGGTCTATTCAGGGATTTGACTTCTTCCTGGTTTGGTCTTGGGAGGGTGTATGTGTCCAGGAATTTATTCATTTCTTCTAGATTTTCCAGTTTATTTCCACAGAGGTGCTTATAGTATTCTCTGATAGTAGTTTGTGTTTCTGTGGATTGGTGATGATGTCACCTTTATCATTTTTTAGTACATCTATTTGATTCATCTCTCTTTTCTTCTTTATTAGTCTGGCTAGTGGTCTATTTTCTTGATCTTTTCAAAAAACCAGCTTCTGGATTCACTGATTTTTTTGAAGGGTTTTTCATGTCTCTATCTCCTTTAGTTTTGCTCTGATCTTAGTTATTTCTTGTCTTCTGGTAGCTTTCAAAGTTATTTGTCCTTGCTTCTCTAGTTCTTCCAATTGTGATGTTAGGGTATTGATTTTAGATCTTTCCTGCTTTCTCTTTTGGCCAGTTAGTGCTATAAATTTCCCTCTACATGCTGCTTTAAATGTGTCCAAGAGATTCTGGTATATTGTGTCTTTGTTCTCACTGGTTTCAAAGAACATCTTTATTTCTGCCCTTAATTTCGTTATTTACCAGTAGTCATTGAGAAGCAGGTTGATCAATTTCCATGTAGTTGTGAAGTTTTAAGTGAGTTTCTTAATCCTGAGTTCTAATTTGATTGCACTGTGGTCTGAGAGACTGCTTGTTATGATTTCCATTCTTTTGCATTTGCTGAGGAGTGTTTTATTTCCAATTACACGATCAATTTTAGAGTAAGTGTGATGTGGTTCTTAAGATGAACGTATATTCTCTAGATTTGGGGTGGAGAGTTCTGTAGATGTCTATTAGGTCCACTTGGTCAAGAGCTGAGTTCAAGTCCTGGATATCCTTGTTAATTTCCTGTCTCATTGATCTTTTTAATATCAGTAGGGTGATAAAATCTCCCACTATTATTGTGTGAGACTCTAAGTCTCTGTAAATCTCTAAGGGCTTGCTTTATAAATCTGGGTGTTCCTGTATTGGATGCATATATATATATATTTAGGATAGTTAGCTCTTCTTGTTGCAATGATCCTTTTACCATTATGTAATGCCCTTCTTTGTCTTTTTTGATCTTTGTTGGTTTAAAGTCTGTTTTATCGGAGACTAGGATTGCAACCCCTGCTTTTTTGTGCTATTTGCTTGGTAAATATTCCTCCAACTCTTTATTTTGAGCCTATGTGTGTCTTTGCATGTGAGATGGGTTTCCTGAATACAGCACACTGATGAGTCTTGACTCTTCATCCAATTTGCCAGTCTGTGTCTTTTAATTGGGGCAATTAGCCCATTTACATTTAAGGTTACTATTGTTATATGTGAATTTGATCCTGCCATTATGAAGCTAGCTGGTTATTTTGCCCATTAGTTGATGCAGTTTTTTCACAGTGACAATGGTCTATAATTTGGTATATTTTTGCAGTGGCTGGTTCCAGTTGTTCCTTTCCATGTTGAGTGCTTCATTTGGGAGCTCTCTTTGGGTGTCTGCCCAAATGGCCACCCAGTTTTGTGCTGGAAACCCAGGGCACTGGTAGTGTAGGTACCAGAAGGAATCTCCTGGTCTATAGGTTGTGAAGACTATGGGAAAAGCACAGTATCTGGACTGGAGTACACAGTACAGTCCCTAATGGCTTTCCTTGGCTAGAAGAGGGAGTTCCCCAACCCCCTACACTTCCTGGGTGAGGCAATGCCCCACTCTGCTTCAGCTCACCTTCCTTGGGCTTCACCCACAGTCCAACCAATCTCAAAGAGATGAACCAGGTACCTCAGTTTGAAATGCATAAACCACCCACCTTCTGCATTGATCTCACTGGGAGCTGCAGACTGGAGCTGTTCTTATTCAGCCATCTTGGCTAGTATTTTGTTGAGGACTTTTGCATCTATGTTAATCAAGGACATTGGCCCAATTTCACAATTTCTATCAACACTGTATTAGAAGTTCTAGCCAGAGTAATTAGACAAAAAAGAAAGAAATTATCCAAATAGGAAAAGAAATTAAAAAAAAAAAAACACCTTTATTTGTAGACAACACGATCTTGCATATAAAATCCTAAACAATGCACAAAAGTTAGCTAATACACTATTTTAGCAAAATTACATGGTACAAAACACTCAAAACTCAATTGTACTTCTGTACATTAGCAGTAAACAATCCAAAAAAAATTATGAAATAATTGCATATATAATAGCAGCAAAAAGAATAAAGTATTTAGAAATAAAGTCCACCAAGAAGGCACAAGACTTTTAAACTACAAAACATTGCTGAATGTAATTAAAGAACACTTAAATTAATTTTTAAAAGATGTTTTGTGTTTATGTTTGTGTGCAATGCATGAAAAGCAGTTCTAAAAAGAAAGTTTATAGAGATAAAAACTTTCATTTAAAAATAACCAAGATATCAGAAAAAACTATCCTAATATTACACCTCAGTGAACCAGAAAAATAAGAATAAATTAAGCCCAAAGTTATAAGAGGGAAAAAAATAACAAAAATAAGAGAGAAAAAAAAAGACTACCCTCCAAAAATAAGAATATTGAAACAGTTGATTTTTTAAAAGATAAACAAAATTGAAAAATCCTTAGCTAGATTATTCAAGAGTGAAAGCAAGAAGATGGAAATAAATAAAATCAGAAATGAAAGATGAGACATTACAACCAACACCATATAAATCCAAAGAATCATAAGAGACTACAATGAATACCAACAAATTGGATAAATCTCCTGAAGTGAAAGGATGGTTGAACATACACAAATTAATAAATGTGATACACTGCATTAACAGAATGAAGGATAAAAATCATATTGTCATCTCAATAGATGCAAAAAAGGTACTTGACAAAATTCATCATCATTATATGATTAAAACTGTGAACAATTAGATATACAAAAAAATGTACCTCAACACAATAAAGGTCATATATTACACACCCACAGCTAACATCATATGTACTAACCAGTGAATAGTTGAAAGATTTTCCTCAAAGGCCAGGAACAAGACAAGGATGCCTACTTTTGCCACTTGTACTTAACATACTACTGCAAGTATTAGGCAGAGCAATTTGACAAAAAATGTTCCAAATTAAAAAGGATGAAGTAAATTTCCTCTTTTTGTAGATGACATAATCATATAGTAGACTTCAAGAGCACCACCAAAAAAACCACTGGAACTAACAAATACAATAAAGTTTCAGGATATAAAATCAACATACAAAAATTAGTTGTGTTCCTTTTTCTTTTCTTTTTTTTTAAAATAAAGATGGGGTTTCACCATGATGGCCAGGCTGGTCTTGAACTCCTGACCTCAGGTGACCCACCCACCTTGGCCTCCCAATGTGCTAGGATTACAGGCGTGAGCCACCGCACCCGGCCTTAGTTGTGTTTCCATATACTAACAACAAAATATCTAAAGAATAAATTAAGAAAGCATTTACAATAGCATCAAAAAGAATAAAACATAACAACAAAATATCTAAAGAATAAATTAAGATGCATTTACAATAGCATCAAAAAGAACAAAATACTGAGAACAACATTCTATGAAAGAAGTCAAAGATTAACATATGGAGAACTATAAAACATTGATGAAAGAAACTGAAGAAGACACAAATAAGGAAAAAAATATATATATATATATGTTCATGGGTTATATGAACTAATGCCATCAAAATGTCCATTCTATCCAAAGTAATCTATAGATTGAATGAAAATTCCAATATAATTTTTCATAGAAATATATAAACAAACATAGAATTCATATAAAACCATAAAAGACCCCAACAGTCAAAGCAATCTTGAGCAAAAAGAACAAAGCTAAAGGCATCCCACTTGCTGATTTCAAATTATATTACAAAGCTTTCGTATCAAAACACTATGCATGGTCTTGGTATAAAAACAGACACATACACTAACGGAACAGAATAGAAAGCCCAGCAATAAACCCATGCATATAGACTCATATATTGTTCTACAGAGGCAGCAATAATAGACAATGGGAAAAGATAATCTGTTCAATTAATTATGTTTGGAAAACTGGATGTTCAAATCCAAAAAATAAAAGAGAAGAAATTGGAACCCTATCTTACACCATACACAAAAATCAACCCAAAAGAGATTACAGATTTAACTGTAAGACCTGAAACCATAAAACTACTAGGAGAAAATATGGTGGGAGGCTTCATAACATTGGTATTGGCAATAAGTTTTTGGATATCATATCAAAAACACAGATAATAAAAGCAAAAATAAGCAAGTGTAACTACATCAAAGGAAAAATTTTTTGTACAGCAAAGGAAATAATCAACAAAATGAAAATGTAATCTACATAATAGGAGAAAATATTTGCAAACTACATCTCTGATAAGCGGTTAATATACAAAATATACAAGGAACTCATACAACTCAACTGCAAGAAAAAAGTCTTTTGAATGGACAAAGAACTTGAATAGATGTTGTTCCACAGAAGACATAAATGGCCAACAGGTATGTGAAAAGGTGCCTAACATCACTAATGATCAGAGAAATGCAAATCAAAATCACAATAATATATCACCTCACAAGTGTTAGAATAACATTTTATATATGAAAATGTCAAAAGACAAGTGCTGGCGAGAATGTGGAGAAAAAAAAAGAGCCGTTAATATTGTTGGTGGGCATATAGATTGGTACTACCACTATGGAAAACAGTATGGAGATTTCTCACAAGGGTAAAAAATAAAAAAGAACTATCATGAAATCAAGCAATACTACTTCTGGTTATATATCCTAAAGAATAAAACCACTATTTCAAAGAGATATCTGCACTCCCATGTTCATCGCAACATTATTCACAATAGCCAAGACATAGAAACAAAGTGTTTGTTGCTGAATGGATGAATCAAGAAAATGCAGGCTGAGCATGGTGGCTCATGCCTGTAGTCTCAGCATTTTGGGAGGCCGAGGCAGGTAGATCACTTGAAGCCAAGAATTTGAGACCAGCCTGGTCAACATGGCAAAATGCTGTCTCTACTAAAAATTAAAAAAAAGAAGAAAAAAGCTGGGCATGGTGGTGCATGCCTGTAATTCCAGGTACTCAGGTGGCTGAGACAGAAGAATTGCTTTGAACCTGGGAGACGGAGGTTGCAGTGAGCCAAGATGACACCACTGCACTCCAGTCTGGGCCACAGACCAAGACACTGTCTCAAAAAAATAAAATTAAAATAAAATAAAGAAAGAAAATGTGATGCACACATACATAATGGAATATCATTTAGCTTAGAAAAGAAGGAAATTCTGTCATTTGCAACATGAACCTGTAGGATACTTTGCTAAATGAAATAAGCTAAGCACAGAAAAAGAGACACTGCATGAGCTCACTTATATGTAGAATCTAAAAATGTCACACTCATAGAAGCAGAGAGTGGATTTGTGGTTGCCAGGGGCTGAAGGGTGAGAGAAACATGGAGATGTTGGTCAAGGGGTACTAAGTTTCAGTTAGACGAGATGAATAAGTTCTAGAATCTAATGTATGGCATGGTGACCATGGTTAATAATCATGTATTGCATACTTGAAGTTTGCTAAGAAAGTAGACCTTTAGTCTCACAAAAAAAAAAGAGGGCACTATGTGAAATAAAGTTGTTAATTAGTTTAATTGGTGTAAACATTTCACAATGTATACACACACCAAAACATCACATTATACATCTT
The DNA here is from genome assembly GCA_963574635.1 of Cheracebus regulus. NCBI lineage: Eukaryota > Metazoa > Chordata > Mammalia > Primates > Pitheciidae > Cheracebus > Cheracebus regulus. The sequence continues at coordinate 17,268 of CAUYQU010032978.1, forward strand.
AAATATACACTAATTTTATTTGTTAATTATACCACCATAAAGCAGAAGAAAAGCCATCCTGGACTCATGCCTGTAATCCCAGCACTTTGGGAGGCCAAGGCAGGTGGATCACCTGATGTCAGGAGTTTGAGACAAGCCTGGCCAACATGGTGGAAACCCATCTCTACTAAAAATACAAAAATTAGCTTTGTGTGGTGACAGGCATCTATAATCCCAGCTACTCAGGAGGCCGAGGCAGGAGAATTATTTGAAGCTGGGAGGCAGAGGTTGCAGTGAGCCAAGATTGCACCATTGTACTCCAGCCCGGGTGACAAGAGCAAAATTTGGAAGGAAGGAAGGAAGGTTGGAAGGAAGGAGGGAGGGAGGGAGGAGAAGAGAGGAGAGAGGGAAGGAGGGAGGAGAGGAGAGAGGGAGGGAGGGAGGAGAGGAGAGAGGGAGGGAGGGAGAGGAGGAGAGGAGAGGAGAGGAGAAAGAGAAAGCATTCTGTGTTCATGAACTGGAATATTTAATATTATTAAGATGACAATGCTCTCCTAAAACAATCTACAGATTCAATGTGATCCCTATCAAAATCCCAACAACATTTTCTGCAGAAATGGAAAAGCTCTTCTCAAATTTCTATGACATTCCAAGGGACCCCAAACAGCCAAAACACTTCTGAAAAAGAAAAACAAAGTTGGAGGACTCCTGTTTCCTGGTTTCAAAACTATGAAATTACCATAGTCAAAACAGTGGTGCAGGTATGAAAACACACATAAACATCAATGGCATTGAATTGATGGGTACATAGATAAACCCATATATCTATGGTCAACCGATTTTTGACAAGGGTGCAAAAACCACTCAGTGGGGAAAGTGTAGTCTCTTCAACAAATGGTGCTGAGAAAATTTGATACCCACATGCAAAAGAACAATGTTGGACCCTAACCTCATACCATATACAAAAAATAACTCAAAATGGATCAAAGATCTGAATATAGGAGCTAAAACTACAAACTCTTAGAAGAAAACATAAGAACAAATCTTCATGGTCTTGAATTTGACAAATGGGTCTTAGATATGACACCACAAGCATAAAAAACTAAAGAAATAATAGATAAATTGGACTTCATAAAAATTTTATGTGTGTGTGTGTAATAAAGGACACTATCAACAGAATGGAAAGGCATCTCACAGAATGGGAGAAAATATTTGAAAATCATATATCTGATAAGGGTCTAACACCCAGAATATTAAAAGAACTCTTACAAATCAACAACAATAAGACACAAAACTCAATTACAAAATGGACAAAGGACTTGGATAGACATTTCTTAAAGAAGATATACAAATGACCAGCAAACACATTAAAAGACGCTCAACCTCATTAGTCATTAGAGAAATGCAAATCAAAGCTGCAGTGAGATAATATTCCAAATACATTAGGATGGCTACAAAAAATTTTTTTTAAGAAAAAGAATATAAGTGTTGACAAAGATTTGGTGAAAGTGGAAACCTCATGCATCGCTGTGAAAATGTAAAATGGCTTCCACGCTGTAGAAAACAATATTGTGTGGTTCTTCCAAAAGTTAAACATAGAATTACCATACGAATTACTATAGGAACCCAATTTCACTTCTAGATATATGCCCAAATAAACTGAAAACAGGTGTTTGGGAAAAAATCTTATACACAAACGTTCGTAGCGGTACTATTCACAATAGCCAGAAGGTGGAAACAACCCAAACTATCCAACAAAAGAATGGATAAATAAAATGTGATATATTCATACAATGAAATGTTACTCAGCCATAAAAAGGAATGAAATACTGACACATGCTACAACATGAATGAACCTGAAAACAATTTGCTAAGTAAAAGAAGCCAGACACAAAAGGCCATGTATTGTATAATATCATTTACATGAAAGATCCAGAACAGGCAAATCCACAGATACAGAGAGCAGATGAATGGTACCAGGGTTTGGGAAGACAGGGGAATGAAGAGTTAATGCTTAACAGGTATGGGGTTTCCTTTGGGAGTAATGAAAATGTTCTGGACCTTAGAGATAGTTGCACATTGTGAATGTGCTAAATGTAACTGAATTGGATACTTTAAAATGATTAAAATAGTGAACTTTGTATGTATTTGGTCACTATATATATATAGTATATACATATATACACACACACACACACAAACACACATTTTAATGATCATGTTCAAATGGTAACAAATGAGTAATACCAACTTTCCTCATAATAAGTAGGTAAGGAAATTGATAATCAGTTTTACAAAGGCTTTCATAGTTAGTACAAAGTACTAAAGTTATTGTCAAGGCTTGGTGCAGTGGCTCACGCCTATAATCCCAACACTTTCGAAGATCAAAATGAGAGGTTCACTTGAGATCAGTAGTTCAAGACCATCCTGGTCAATGCAGTGAGACCCTATCTCTAAATTTTTTTTCTTTTTTTTTCTTTTTTTTTTTTTTTACTTAACCAGGAGGCTGAGACAAGATGGTCCCTTAAGCCCAGGAGTTCCAGGCTGCAGTGAGCATGATTGTGCCTGGGCAGCAGAGCAAGACTCTGCCTATTAAAAAATTAAAAATTAAATACATGGGATTTATTACCGCCAACAAAGTACAAACTGATGATATAAAATCTTTGAAATTATTTAAAGTGAAATACGATAGAATCATAAGGTCTTAAGGAAATTTACCATGATTTAGTTTGAATGATATGAGGGAGAGAAATGTTTGCCTCCTCCAGTATACTCCTTGGTTCTATCTAGTAGAAACTAAATATTGGGTCAGAAAAACTGTGGACCAACTCCACATAGCAATTTCTATATTCTTAATTCACTGAACTTATATAAATCCATTTGAGTCTTCAACCCTATTAGGTTGCTGCAAAAGTAACTGTGATTTTTATCACCAAAATATTTTATTCTAAGCCTGTCTACAAAACATTTCATTGACAGATGTGACACGTGGTAGGTTTTCATTTTTAACAAAAGTTAGTTTCTTGTCTTAAAGAATGAGTTTGTTTGAAAATCTTTATTTTTTTTCTAATTATGTTGGTACATCCACTAAAGTTCTGTTTTCATAACAACTACTATTCATGGATATCTATTTTTGTTGTGTATGAAAGGAAAACTGAAATTTAGAAACAATGGCACATTTTCAAAATATTCATTTATAAATGGGCTAGCTTTGGACCAATGATCTAGCTTTGAGGAAAAAATGTTTACATTTTTGCTTCCTTTAAAAAATTATACTAAAGTTATTCTAAATCATTTATTTACTGTTAGGTTCAGAAAGCTCGCATCTGGTAGTGATACAGGTATCATGCCAATGATTAAGATCTTGGATTAGCAGTGCTAATAATAATTTATACACAGATGTTACAAAACCTAACCTCTTGTTATTCTAGTTGTGCTTATTTTTATGTAACATAAAAAAGTGGGGCTTTTTAAAGTGAACAAATGACGTTCACATTTTAAACCCAGATAAATTTCTGGATTAACTCCTACAAGTTGAAATCTACCCTCTGTGGTTATATCTCCTTTAATTGAATGACTACGTTGAATGTAAGAAGTTCTGTGCCAGACCACTAAACCTGTCAGGGTACCCAGGGAAAAAAAGTCATAAGCTCTCTATATAAACAGTATAAACAAAGTGTTAGCATGCATCAATTTGTTCATTCCTTAAGATCTATTTTAAAAATCTACTGCTTGTCAGGTAACAAGCAAAGCACTAACAATGTATCTGAGAACAAACACATTTCCTATTCTGAAGGAGGTTTTCCTGCTGTCAAGGTATTGAATTATATTACTATTCAAATAACTAAATAATTTTTAAAGAGTCATGGCATGCCTATATTAAGGTATTTTTTAAAATTCCAAACACTTTTAAATTTGCTTTGTAAAAATGTTATTAAGACCTGAGAAATTAAGATTAAACTGAGCTACCAGAGATTTTAGAAATTAAAGCCTAATGCTTGATAATTCTGCCAAGACTTTAAGCATTATAACATCAATAATATTTATGTGAACCTGGGAAGTACTCAACAAAACTCTGTTAGTTAGGGTCTTCTGCACTGCAGGGAATATAGGTATGCTGAAGTGATACAGATTTACTATACAAATAGAGAAGAAAGAAAACTCAAGAAATCGAATCAGCTGCTATACATGCAGACAACATGGAGAAGTATGAAATCAGCTCCTTGTTGTTCTGGATACAACAGTGGCTTCAAAGCCCAACATAAAGAAGTATAAAATCAATTCCTGGTTTTTCTGAATACAACAGTGGTTTTAAAGCCCAACTCTGGGAACCAACTAGCAGCCCTGAAAACTTGCTTACATACTAATCTCCTCTGTCTCGTGTATATGTTGCCTGTCTTATGGTGATTCTGCCGTTTGTGGAATTCAGCCCTCTCTTTCCCTCATACACCACAGACACACAAAATCCTGTCTGTTCTAGCTTCAAATTATATCCTGAATTCAACCACTTTCATGACCCACAGCTAATACTCCATTCCAAGCCACCACCATCTTTCCTGGACTACTACAATTCCCTACTAGCCCATCTTTCTACTTCCACTCTAAATTAACTCTCCACACGGTAGCCCAAATAATCTTGTTAAAATTCCTATTATATCATGTCTCTTTCCTGTTCAAAACCCTCCAGTGACTTCCCATTACATTAAAATAAAACAAAAGTTTCTTACCATGGTTTGTAAAGCTGTATATAATCTGATCCCTAGAAACAACCCCATCTCATTAGCTACCAATCCCATTAGCTATCTCTCACTGCTCCAACAATTGTAGCCTTCTTCTGGCTGTTCCTCAAACATGACAAGCATTCTCTTGCCTTGAGGCTTTTCCACATACTATTTTCTCTGCCTAGAAATAATCTTTTCCCAGATACTCTCATGGCTTCCTTCTTATGTTATCCAAATGTCCCTCTAATTCCTAAAAGAGGCCTTCTCTGGCCACCTAAACTAAAAAATGACTTTAGTCCCTTCTCTGTTATTCTTCTTGGACTTATCACTACCTTAAATAGTATTATAAAATCGTTCTTTCCTGGGGGGAGGACACAATCTCATTCTGTCACCCAGGCTGGAGTGCAGTGGCAGTGATCACAACTCACTACAGCCTCGACCTCCCAGGCTCAAGCAATCCTCCTGCCTCAGCCTCCCCACTGACTGGGACCACAGGTACATGCCACTACATTTGGCTGGTTTTTTTTTTTTTTTTTCAATTTTTTGTAGAGATCATGTCTCAACATGTTGGCCAGGCTTGTCTTGAACCCCTGGGCTTAAGTGATCCTCCAACCTCGGCCTCCCAAAGTGCTGGGATTACAAGTGTGAGCCACCACACCAGGTCTATAATTATTCTTTATATATTAGTCAGTCTCCCCAACTAGAATGTAAGTCCATGAAGCCAAACGTTTGTTTACTACTGCATCTTGAGCATTATAGAACACTGCCTGGAACATACCAGACATTCCACATTTGTTTAATAAACTAATTACTTACTATGTCTTTCTGCCTTTCTCTCTGCTACTCTGCTTCCATCTATCTTGAACTCAAAACTCTTGAGAGAGATGGTCCTTTCATGAGTTAATCACCATCCAATCGTATCTATTCAGATCAGGTCACCCAACAGGCAGCCAGATGGGTGGCTTGGCTACAGCAGCAATATCTGGTCTTCAGTCTCTATTAGCAGAGTACCAGAGTCACATGGCATAAATCATGAAATCTTATATTCAAGGAGTCACATGTGGCTGTTTTCCTCAGAGTTTGCATAATAACATAATAGGCACTTAGCTTCTTGAACTCTTCTCCAATATAAAAGTAACAAAGTAGATATTCTTCTTTCATTATTTTCTTTCACTCCTCCTCACATTAAGGGCTACAAATTTTCAAACCACCTACCTAAGGTAACAAATAAGGCCAGAGATCCTAAGAAATCTACCTCTAATCAAACTCCTAACCTCATATCCATCACTTCTCAGTTTTATGGAAGAAATTTTATAATCTATAAATCCATAAGCTATGGTGTTCTGTAGGTAATTTGTTACCTTTTTATAAACACTTTTTCTCATGTTATAAGGAATCCTATAGAAAACAATGCCTTAATCCAATAGCAACAACCTATGTTATCCCATTGTAGGCAGTATGATGATCTTAAGGATTATGAATTGAAGCAGAGTGGCCTTTCTAAAACCCCTCAAATGACATCACTTAATGATTATTGCTAGCCTAATTATGATACTACCCTTACTGCATGCAACTCTCATTCATTAATAGCCATTCAATAAACATTATTGGGTGCCTACTGTCAGCAAGGCACCATGAAGTGTTCTTGGACACAAATATATTGCCCACAGAAGAGCAGGCTTTCATTTCAGCATAAAGTTATTCCACCTAATATTGTAATTAGATGTTTCTGAGGATAAATACATTGCTGAAGCATGTTTTATGAACAACCATTGTGGTTTACTCAGACTTCTTTACTATGGAGCACTTGTTTGCAGATTTACTGTAGTCAGTACATATGTTATGAAATTGTAAAATTTATAAGGGAACTTTTCTAATGTATAAATCTATGAGCTATAGTGTCACTGCCAGTTTCGTCAAGAAAGATTTATGCTGTATTCTATCCAACTTGTTCAACAATCTACTTTATACCTTTTTTATGCCATAATTGCGCAAAGCAATATTTACTAAAAGAGAACAGTACCGTGATTCAGCATATGCCATTTATACAGATTTCATCAGAATAGGTACAAACACTCCACTGAGACTTCCATAAACCCCCATGACACACATTTATTTTGTTAGTATGGTCAAAATATGTTTCATTTCATAATGGATCAACCATTCCTAATTCTGATGAAAAGGTAATACCTGTTCTTTGTAAAAATTATTTGAAAAATGTTCATCTTCACCACCTTTAAAATCATCTCTTTAATCAGTTTTAATAAACCCAACAATATAGCCACAATACATTAATTACCATCTGCACTAAATGCTATCCTCCCACTCTGCCTTGTTATTCTTACACCTAATCCTCTTTGTAACCCTTGCACCTCCCACACTCTCTATCCTAACTTCATAATTGTCAAAAGGAAATGATTATTTCATCTCACACACCATCATTTTCAACAGATTTTCTCATCCTGGTGATGACTTTAATTCCAGCCAGCAGACTGCATATATGACCTTTCTTCTCCTGCCATCAGTGGGATGACAGTGATAAACTCTGTATTTCTACTTTTCCAAAATATGATTTCTATGTGTTGCTTTGACTCTTAGACATATTGAACACATTTATAACATTCTAATATCCTCATGTTCACAGACTTTCATATCCACAACATTTTTATCTTCAGCAATGATATTTCAAATATCAAATATCTAAGCCACTTTACTTAGTTGTGAAACATTATACTAATTAAGCCAAGGGTGTGAGCTCAAGGGCTATAATAACCAATTAGCTAGAAAAACAAAAGCAAAATTCTGCTTCAGGATACCAGACTATATCTCAAGAGTGTGTAAAAGGCCCACCATTTCATCAATATTAGAGGAGGTCATGAAAGTATATAGATTCACAAATAGTGTCACACTATATTTGAAAAGCAGTTCATTCACAGCCGTGTCCTATTGGCAGTAAATAAGTAGTATCAACATGCTCAGGACAGTATATTACATGCAAACAATTCTTATGCAATATTAATGATATAAGCATAATTAGTTTGCATAGCATTCCTATCCACAGATCCTTGTGTAAGGTGATGGGACAAATCTAACTTCATAGAAGAGATCCGTAGCATAATCTGTGGTAAAATCAATAAATTGGAAATTATAAGACTGAATCTTTTTCCTGACTTATTTCCATTCTACATGGAAAAAATTTAATCCACATTTGTTCCAGAGGGTGGAAAAGGCATGAAGGTGAACAACTCTCTAACACTCTTCTACTTGAGAGGTAAAAATCTGGTATGTCTAGGTAGTGGAGAGAAGAAACAAACACTCAAAAATCCTGAGTCCAAAATGAACTGACAAGGAATTCAGCAGTCAGTGTAAATAAAGGGCACCGTAAAGAAATACATTCCTTCATATGTAAAGAGCACTGACTATGATTTAGATATTATGCCAGACTGAAACTATGGAAGTGAGTGTGTCTCACAATGGGTCTGTGGTCCCAGGGAGTCTCAATGTGTATTTCCTGTGAGGTTTTCTCTGTGCGTGTGTGTGTGTGTGTGTATGTGTGTGTGTGTGCACACGTGCATGTGTTGCGGGGGGCAAGGTCTCACTCTGGTCACCCAGACTGGAGTGCTGTGGCATGATCGGCTCACTACAATCTCTGCCTTCTGGGCTCAAGTGATCCTCCCACCTCAGCCTCCCTGTAGCTAGGACTACAGGTGTGAGCAAACATGGCTGGCTAATTTTTGTATTTTTTGGTGGAGACGGGATTTTGCCATGCTGCCCAAGCTGGTCTGGAACTCCTGAGCTCAAGTGATCCATCATCTGGGCCTCCCAAAGTGGTGGGATTACAGGCATGAGACACTGTGCTGGGCCATGATTTTTTTTAAATATTTTAATTTCCATGTTAATTTTTAGAAATTATTATCACCACTTTACCTATCATCTGAATGTTTGCCTTCCAATAATATTACCATGTAATTTGCTGGGCATGGTCCTAGCACTTTGGGAGGCTGAGGCAGGAGGATTGCTTGAGTCCAGGTGTTCAAGACCAGCCTGGACAACACAGAAAGACCTCATCTCTACAAAAATTAAAAAATTAACCAGGTGTTGTGGCACATGCCTGTAGTCCTAATTATAGGGAAGCTGTATAAGAAAAGTGCTTGGGCCCAGGAGTTCAAGGCTACAGTGAGCCATGACCAGACTACTGCACTCCAGCCTGGGCTTAAGTGAGACAGAGCCCATCTGTGACAGAGTGAGACCATCTCAAAGAACATATTACATACTACCATGTAATTTTAGCACTTATGTTGGAATTTTTCTTTTTTTTTTCTTTTTCTTAATAAAGATGGGGTTTCACCATATTGGTCAGGCTAGTCTCGAACTCTTGACCTCAGGTAATCCACCCACCTCAGCCTCCCAAAGTGCTGGGATTACAGGCTTGAACCACCGCACCCGGCTGGTATTTTTCTTTACAATTACATTAGGTGCAACAAATCACCAGAGAGCAATTTTGGCCTAACATGGGGCAACTCTAGAGCTCCCTGTTGAGTTGGGCAGCTTTGTCAGGCCTACTTTACAGGTCAGTTTCTCCTTCTTCTCAATACCACTTCTCCCTGCCCTTGCCTTTAATAGGAATTGATCCCTAACAAATATCTTGCACCTCAAATCCCATCTCAACACTGACTTTCAGAGAATCTAGCCTATGAAAGTTGGCACTGAGTTCTCTTCAATTGCCTGTTACTCCCTCTTATTTGTTCATTATCGACTATTAGGCATCAATGGGTCTCAAAAATGAGCAATAAGGTGAGACTATGGAGCATGAAATGACAGTGAAGATTCCATCAGTGATGGGTAGGTAGAGCACAGACAGCCCCAACCAAGTGGCATCCAGTTATTAAAACATTCCCTGGTAACAAATTGGGAAGGTGTACTGATAGAAAGCAATGCACTAGCATGGAGGAAACAGTGACTATAGTGGTAATAAATTTAGATTATTATTTCCAAGCCCCATTGATGCCTAATAGCAGATAATGAACAAATAAGAGAGAGTAACAGGCAATTGAAAACCAAATGTGAAAGCCAGCAGACCTCTTCAATTATATACTATCATTTCCCACAGTGGGAGGGAACAGAAAGCAAGAACCAAGCCCAAGATTTAATTGTCAGAGTGGCTGAACTTCAAAGGCAATTTTATATGCAACCAAAGCAGGTCTGTTTACAAAGGCCAAATATTTGGTTGAAAAAACATGTAACTTGGGCACATGAAATGTAGACATCTTTGTGGATATTCCCAAAGATTTTGACTCCTTAGACTCCTCTTAACCTACTAAGACTTTAGAAATAGACTTCTCCTCATTGAGAGCTAGTATAGCTGACCTCTATCCTCCAACCAACTCCTATGCATCGCTATTCATCTCCACCCATCACCACACCAGGTGGTAGAAGATAATTCAGGGGCCTCTGCCCCACAAGGCAATATACGTCCTCCTTCGTACCTATCCCCAACTCTCCTCTGAGCTACTAGGCCTATAATTACAATTAAGTTTCAGCTTAACTCAACCAAGGAAATGCTAGCCCATATAAAAGAGAAAGAATGCAGCCTGAGTAACAGAACAAGACTCTGTCTCAAAACAAGGAAAGAGAGAGAGAGAGAGAGAGAGAGAGAGAGAGAGAGAGACTAGAAAGAAGTTGCAAAATCTAGGCAATATATACCAACAAGAACCTGAAGAGTACATGTGGGACCAGGTTCTGAAGGTGTTTAATTAAGGAAAGCAGAACATAAATTGGATAAGAAATAGTTTAGTCACTTAGGAAAATTCTCCCAAGATGCACAATTTAACACCCTGGCTAGGACTCCTAGGAGATAACGTAAATTCATTCCAAGATGCAGAATTTAACATCCTGGCTAGGACCCCTAGGAGATAATGTAAACTCATTACTAGGATGGCTCACAGAAACATTTTAAAAAGTGATGGTACAAACTAAGTGAAGTTGAAATGCCATAATGGCTGTGGGAAACAGTGAAAGACAGGATTAAATGGCTCAGAGAAGTACACACGCTGAAATTGGTGTATAGCTAAAAGACCACCAGCTGATTATGTTCCACTGGAAGGCCAAGAGGACACACCATTTAACTTACCAAGGCCATAGGAAATATACTGGTAATAGGCGCACCAGCATCACTAAAATATGTAGTGATGACTCTCCTCTGTTGGCCAGGGATGGGAGTAGAACTTGCTTCCAAAATAGCAACGGGAAAATAGGAGCCAGGTGATGACACTTTACAACCAGAAGCCAGGGGGTTATAATTGTCATAATGACAAAAAGGGCAAGAATGGCAGCCAAGGGGGTCCTGATGTGTAGAGATTCGTGGAGATGGTTAACAGAACATTTATCTAAAAGAAAATTAGATGGGCGATTAAGAAGGGTACTACTCATATTGTACCAGAATCAATTAAATGTAGATAATTAGAGACTGAGAATGGTCATGCACACACAAAAAAAATTAACAACTCCTAACCCAGTTTTGGGATCTAAACTAATTTTCAGAGCTAAACCCCAGTGACTGAAAAGGTGGCTAAGTCTGCAGAAGGAAGGACCCTGTAACAACATGGCTAGTTATAAATGCTAATAATTTCCTCCGTCCTTCTCCATAAGGACCTACGGACATTTACTTGGGCAACTACACATTGAGAAAAGGAGCATACTCAAACATATTGAGGACTACTGGACACAAAGTTTAAATTGTCATAAATACCTAAAGACCTGAAACATAATCATGTTTTCCCCATTAGAAAAATATGAATCACGTAATAAATGCCATCCTGAGCAAGATCCAGCATACACTGGATCCACTAGGTCTGCAAACCCAGCCAATATATATGTTCCTAGTCTTCAAATGCATAATTAGGATTGACATATTTGTTGCTCTAACCTCCAGATTGGTCCTTGGTTTAAGAACTAGTGTTCCCAGCTTCTAGTATGGTCTGTTCTACTTTCTACTTCTATGAGATCAATTTTTTTTAGCTTCCATATATGAGTGAGAACATGCAGTGTTGTCTCTTCCTGGTTTATTTCACTTAACATAATGTCCTCCAAGTTCCATCTATGTTGTCATGAATAACAGGATTTCATCCCTTTTTATGGATGAATAGTATTTCACAATGTATATTAACCATATTTTCTTCATCCATCGATCTGTTGTTAAATATTTAGGTTAATTCCTTATCTTGGCTATTGTGAATAGTGCTGCAATAATCAAGTGGGTGCATATATCTCTTTGATACACTGATTTCCTTTCCTTTGGATGAATGTCCAGTAATAGGATTGCTGCATCATATGGTAATTCTATTTGGAGTTTTTCAAACAATCTCCATACTGTTTTCCATAGTGGCTATACTAGTTTACATTCCCACCAACAGTGTATAAGGGTTCCCTTTTCTCTGCATTCTTGCTAGTGTGAGTTATTATTATTTTTTTTTGCCTTTTTGGTAGCCATCCTAACTAGGGTAAAATTATACCTAACTGTGGTTTTGATTTACGTTTCCCTGATGTATAGTGATGTTGGCATTTTAAAATATATTTTTGTCCATTCGTATGACTTCTGAATACAGAAATGACTATTCACATCATTTGCCCCCTTTTAAAACAGGATTATCTGGGGTTTTTTTCCTGTTGAAATTTTTGAGTTCCTTGTATATTCTAGATATTAAAACTTGTCAGGTAAATAGTTTGCAAATATTTTCTCCTATTCTGCAGGCTGTATTTTCCCCCTGTTCACTGTTTCCTTTGCTGTGTGGATGCTTTTTAGTTTGATATAATCCTATTTATTAGTTATTGCTTTTGTTGCCTATGCTTTTGAGGTCCTATTCAGAAAATCTTTTCCCAGACTAATGTCCTGAAGCGTTTTCTCCTATGTTTGATTCCAGTAGTTTTATAGTTCCAGTCCTATATTTAGGTCTTTGATCTATTTTGAATTGATTTTTGTATAGGGCGAGAGGTGGGATTCTAGTTTCTTCTTCTGCACAAAGATAACCCGTTTTCCCAGCACTATTGATTGAATAGACTGCCCTTTCCTCAGTGTATGTTCTTGGTACTTTTGTCAAAAATCAGTTGGCTTTGGATATGAATTGATTTCTGGGTTCTCTATTATGTTAAATTGCTCTGTGTTTCTGTTTTTCTGCCAGTACCATCTATTTTGGTTTGTATAACTTTGCAGTATATTTTAAAGTGTGGTAGTATGATGCCTCCAGCTTTGTTTATTTTGCTCAGGATTCCTTTGGCTATCTGGAGTCTTTTGCAGTTCTGTACAAATTTTAAGATTTTTTTTCTATTTCTGTGAAGAATGTCATTTGTATTTTTATAGTGATGACATTGAATCTGTAGATTGCTTTGGGAAGTATGGTCATTTTAACAATATTAATTCTTCCAATTGATGGGCATAAGCATGGGATGTTTTTCCATTTGCTTGCATTCAATTCCCTTCTATTTTTTTCATTAGTATTTTGTGGTTTTCCTTGTAGAGGTCTTTCACCTTCTCGGTTAAATTTATTCCTAGAGTTTGTTTTTTCTATAGCTATTATTAATGAAATTATTTTTGTGAATTCTTTTTCAGCTAGTTTGTTGTCTGTGTGTAGAAATGCTACTTATTTTGGTATGTTGATGTTGTACCCTGAAACTTTGCTATCAGTTCTAAGCATTTTTTGATAGAATCATCAGGTTTTTCTATATAAGATCATGTAGTCTGCACATAGAAACAATTTTACTTTCTCCCTTGCAATTTGAATATCCTTTATTTCTCTTGACTAATTCCTCTGGCTAGGACTTCCAGTACTATGTTGAATAAAAGTGGTAAGCGTGGGCATCCTTGTCTTTTTCCAGTTCTTACAGGACAACCTTCCAGCTTTTCTGCATTTAGTATGATGCAGTTTGTCATATATGGTCTTTATTGTGTTGAGGTGCCTTCCTTCTATAGTTAATTCATTGAGAATTTTCATCATAATGTTGAATTTTATAAAATGCTTTTCTGCATCTATTGAGATGATCATATTGTTTTGTCCTTCATTCTGTCAATGTAATGTATCACATTTATTGATTTGCACATGTTGTAACATCTTTGCATTCCTTGGATAAATCTCATTTGATCACAGTGGTATTATCCTATTGATGTGTTGTTGGATAGGTTTGCTAGTATTTTGTTGAAGATTTTTGCATCGATGTACATCAGAGATATTTGTCTGTAGTTTTCTTTTTTCATTGTGTCATTGTCTGGTTTTGATATCAAGGTTATGCTGGACTCATAAAATAAGTTAGGAAAAATTCCCTCTGCTTTGATTTTTAGTAATCATTTGAGAAAAGTAGATATTAATTTCTCTTTAAAGATCTGGTAGAATTCAGTAGTGAAGAAAAGTGACTTTTCTTTGTTAGAAGACATTTTATTACTGATTAAATCATATTACTTGTTATTGTCTGTTCAGGTTTTCTGTTTTGCCTTGGTTTAATCTTGGTAGGTGTATGTGTCCAGGAACCTATCCATTTCCTCTAGTTTTACAAGTTTATTGGTGTACAGATATTCATAGTAGTCTTAAATATTATTAGTCAGGCATGATGGCTCATGCCTATAATCCCAACATTTTAGGAGGCTGAGACGGGAAGATTGCTTGAGGCCAGGAGTTCAAGATCAACCTGGGCAACACAGTGAGTCCCCATCTCTATAAAAACTCAAAAAAAAATTAGCCAGTCATGGTGACATGAGCCTGTGATCCCAGCTAGATGGGAGGCTGAGGCAGGAGAACCATTTGAGCCGAAGAAGTCAAGGCTGCAGTGAGCCATGTTCAGGCTACTGGACTCCAGCCTGGGTACAGCAAGACTCTGTCTAGAAAAATAATAATAATAACTAACAAAAAAAATCATTTCTTTTCTGTGATACCTTGTTATGTATCTTTTCTAGTGTTGGATTTATTGGATTCTCTCTTTTTCTCTTAGTCTAGGTAATGTTTTATCCATTTTATTTATCTTTTTAAAAAACTTTTGTTGATCTTTTATATTTTTGTCTCGGTTTCATTTATTTCTGCTTTGATCTTTAATACTTCTTTCCTTCTACTAATTTGGGGGGTGTTTTGTTCTTTCTTTTCTAGTTCTTTGAGATGCATTGTTATTTATTTCAATTCTTTCTTGGTTTTGGATGTAGCATTTATTACTATAAATTTGCTTCTTGATGCTGCTTTTGCTGTGTCTCATAGGTTTTTGTATGTTTTGTTTGTTCTCATTTGTTACAAGGAATTTTTAAATTCATTTTTTTTTACTGCATTTTAGGTTTTGGGGTACATGTGAAGAACATACAATATTGTTGCATAGGTACACACGTGGCAGTGTACTTTGTTGCCTTCCTCCCCTTCACCTATATCTGGCATTTCTCCCCATGCTATCTCCCCCCAACTCCCCACC
>CAUYQU010032979.1:0-14069 GCA_963574635.1 Cheracebus regulus
TGTTGCATAGGTACACACGTGGCAGTGTAATTTGTTGCCTTCCTCCCCTTCACCTATATCTGGCATTTCTCCCCATGCTACCTCCCCCCAACTCCCCACCCCCCACTGTCCCTCCCCTATTTCCCCCCAACATACCCCAGCGTGTAGTGCTCCCCTCCCTGTGGGCAGATAGGAGCTACCAAGGTTTCTGAGGATGTTGCTAGACTGTCATCCACGTTCTGTTAAGGGGGCCATGGAAAGGATGGACTCAGAGGCAAAAGAATGCAGGCAAAAATACAGAGCGTGGTAAGAAGGCCACTGGAAGGGTCCCATGCAGAAATGAGGAGAGCCCCAATAATGAATTCAAAGATAAAATTATGAAAA
The DNA here is from genome assembly GCA_963574635.1 of Cheracebus regulus. Lineage (NCBI taxonomy): Eukaryota > Metazoa > Chordata > Mammalia > Primates > Pitheciidae > Cheracebus > Cheracebus regulus. The sequence continues at coordinate 364 of CAUYQU010032979.1, forward strand.
TTAAAATTCATAAAACATGAGGTCTTTTGAAGGGGTGGGGAGGGTTGAGGCAGGATCTTACTCTATGACCGGGACTGGAGCACAGTGGTACAAACATAGCTGACTGCAGCCTTGAACTCTTGGCTTCACGCAATCCTCTTGCCTCAGCCTCCCAGAGTGCTGGGATTACAGATACAAGTCACCATGCTTGTAAAAATACCAAAATATTGATGTGGTTTTCTTGTTGGTAGAAAATAGGTGATTTTTTTTCCTCTTTACACACACATACACACGCATACACATGTGCTCTCTGACTCACCCTCATATACATACACATACTATGTATACTATATGTATACTATGTGTATGTTTGCTTCAGTAAGTGTTGATTTTTTGTTTTAAGAGATGAGGTCTTGCTACATTGCTCAGGTTGGAGTGAGGTGGTTATTCACAGGTGCAGTAATTCCACACTACAGCTTGGGACTCCTGGGCTCAAGCGATCCTCTCCTGCTTAGCTTCCCAAGTAGCTGGAACTACAGGTGTGCACTACCACACCCAGCTTAAGTATTGCTTTTTAAATGAAAAAAGATAAGCTTTATATTAAAATAAGCCAGACATGAGTTGTTTTAAAAAGTCAAGAGCGATTATCTGAACAAGTCCCTTCATTTTTCAGGGAAAAGTTAAAGAAAAAAATTTCAGAAAAAGCATGCAAAACCATTCTACTGATGAAATTTACCCTTCCTGTACCCTCCCCTAACTTCCTTGACCGTTAACCCATATTTATGAAATTAGCTGATTATTTTTTTTAATATCTGCTTTTTAAAGGCTAGTCCATCAGCTTCTGATTAGGAACTCACAAAATATATTTTCTCTTTCTCGGCAGGACTGAAGTTCCATAATGGCTTTAAACAAGAAAATCAAAAGCTTTGCTTAACTATGTTCATCACAATGAAGTAAATGCATTTTCCCCATGATGCCTGTCTGTGAACAACAGTGCCATATTAATCTACCTCTGTTAGCAAAGAGCTGATCTCAGCCCCTAAACCTTTGTAAAACAAAACAACCAACCAAAAAATATGTATATATATAAATATATTCATATATGTATTATATACATGTATATTTAATATGATTTAAGACAATATTGATTATTTTAATTTTGTTTTTTCAGAGACACGGTCTCACTCTGTCAACCAGACTGGAGTGCAGTGCTGTGATCCTAGTCCACTACAGCCTTGAGATCCTGGGCTCAAGCAATTCTCCCACCTCAGCCTCCTGAGTGGCTGGGACTACAGGTACATACCACCATGATTGGCTGATATTTTTATCAAGACAGAGTCTCACTATGTTGCCCAGGCCAGTCTTAAACTCCCGGCCTCATGCAATCCTCTCAACTCAGCCTCCTGAAGTGGTGGGATTATAGGGGCAAGCCATTGCATCCAACCAATATTGATTTTTTTAACTAACACATTGATGAGGCAAAAACTGTCAGAATTTTATTTATTTCTGAAATCTAACATTGATAAGACAGAAACAGGACAAGAAACTAAGCCATTTGCTGAGTTGGAAAGAAATCAAAATGTGTTTTGAAATACACCAGAGAGATGACCATGTCCCTGGTAAGCCAAGAGTAATAGTTTAGGTGACAGCAAGAAGTTTGGGCAGTTGGGGGCCAACCTCCCACCCCAACCTGTTTATTCCCTGCCCAGGGTGGGCGAGGCAGGCAGATAGAGAATGAGTAATCAAGATTTATAGGGATACGTAGGTTGTTGCCTGTCAATAGTGACAATTTCCTGTCTGTCTCATCTTGAAATAGTTTGAACTGCATTTTCCTTTGCCATTCAAAAAGCAGGGCTGGAGGCAGAGAAAACAGCCAAAGGGACATCAAGGAAGAAGCAAAGAAAAAGCAGGAGGAAGGAAGAGATCGATCTACCAACTGGCTGTTTATCTCCCATTCAGACACTTGGCACAAGGGGCATCCCCTGGAGTAAGCGCTGATGCCGATGAACTCCCTGGCCAGTGCAGAAACATTCTACTCTCTAAGGGAGGGCCACACTTACACTGTTGGCCTGGGGCACTGAGCAGACAGCAGATCCTTCCCAGGCCCTCAGCTGAGTCATTCAGACCAGGAGACCAGGAGGCAGGGTGCTGACATCCCACCTAAACCTCTCAAGTTCCCTGTGGATGTGGATTTTTTTTTTTTTTGAGATGGTGTCTCACTCTGTTGCACAGGCTGGAGTGCAGTGGTGCAATCTCAGCTCACTGCAACCACTGCCTCCCAAGCTCAAGTGATTCTTCTGCCTCAGCCTCCCAAGGAGCTAAGATTACAGGCATGTGCCACCATACCCACCTAATTTTTGCATTTTTAGTAGAGACGGGGTTTCACCATGATGGCCAGGCTAGTCTCGAACTCTTGACCTCAGGTGATCTGCCGCCTCAGCCTCCCTAAGTGGCGTGAGCCACCATACCCAGCTGGTATTATTTTCTAGAAGAGTCAAACTTTATGTCTGCCTGTGAGATTTTGTCAAGCCTTTACCCTGAAAGAATTTGTTTCCCCTCATTTAAAAAATGGCAAAATATACACTCTATCGGATTCGCAGGAAGATTTGGGGAGACAATGCTGGTAAACAGGCTAAACATGGTACCCCATAAACAAGAGGTTCTTAATAAGTCATTACTGTGGTTTTATATCAAAGTATTTATATCAGTATTGTCTCTTTTTTTTAATATAAAGCTTATCTTTTTTCATTTAAAAAGCAATACTTAAGCTGGGTGTGGTGGTGCACACCTGTAGTTCCAGCTACTTGGGAAGCTAAGCAGGAGAGGATCGCTTGAGCCCAGGAGTCCCAAGCTGTAGTGTGGAATTATTGCACCTGTGAATAACCACCTCACTCCAACCTGAACAATATAGCAAGACCTCATCTCTTAAAACAAAAAATCAACACTTACTGAAGCAAACATACACATAGTATACATATAGTATACATAGTATGTGTGTGTGTATATGAGGGTGAGTCAGAGAGAGAGCACATGTGTATGTGTGTGTAAAGAGGAAAAAAAAATCACCTATTTTCTACCAACAAGAAAACCACATCGATATTTTGGTACTTTTCCTCCAGTTTTCTCCCCAGCCAACACCGTATGAACGTTCTTACTTGCTACATTGTTGTAGTTCAATTAAATTGCAATTTTAATACTGATGATAAAGGCTGCCTGGGAGAAAGTCTGTTCTGGAACATCTTTCACATCAGATTACAGGATTATTGCCTTAACTGAGAATAACAATCCCTAACAACAGTCTTTACTTTTTAGTTTCATCCAGATGCTATTGTGAAAAGAAAAAATACCAAACCCTCGGCCACCTTCTATGTCATTAGAGTGACCTAGTCATAAGGGTGGCTACTGGGTGACCAGTCTCCTCGAGACTTTAGGGAGAAATTAGGTATTAAGCCTACTGAGAGTCCCACAGAGCGTTCCAATCTCGGCACTTCTTACTTTATAATTTTTAGTGTACTTCAAGCAATGTTTTCAATTAAATGTTGCCAGGTGGCATGCTTCATAAGCCCTTGATGATCTGAGAATGCCCTCACAGGAAGAACTTTTCTTGAGTGGAACGAACAGATACACTCTCGCATCCAGGAGGATTTACCGAAAGAACACAGGACAAAATTCAAAGGATGACAGGGCTTCGTGAGCCCAGGAAAGGCCCCAAGACAGCTGCGCTGCCTCTGTGTTTGGCTGCTCTGGTCCTCTCGGACCCCACTCAGCCTCCATCTCCTCATAGCTCTCACCCTCTGCAGTGTCAGTTTACACGTTGCCTGACTGGGGAGCTGCTGACGACACCCCATCTCTGTGACTCTCTACCTCCAGTCCTCAAAACCAGCTGCAACATTTTCTCTATCCCAAAATCCTCGAAGAAGAATCACTTGGGCTACCCATCCCTGTGTACCAGATCTTAAATCGCAGGTTACTTCTGAGAGCTGTCCGTTCCTACTCTGGCCACTTTAGTGGGAGATGGTGAGGCCACCCAGCTCAAAGGCCTTCCTACTCCATAGGTCCTTCCAGGTCAAGCCCATTCTGTGAGAAGAGGGCTTGGTCAGGGCAGGCACCCTAAAGCAATTTTAGAGCAGTTGTTCAAGTTGGCTTCAAACAATTTAACTGGATATAAATTCCTGAATCATAGTCTTTCCCTCTCAGTACTCAGGAGGCCTTGTTTCAGTTTTTTGGCATGAGGTGCTGCCAGGCAGATGTCTGACACGTTTTTCTCCTCCTAAGTCTCCTTGACTGTTGTGTGGATCCTTGTGTAGCTTTTTCTTTTGTTTTATAATTTTAAAATTACAGCAGAATGTGCCTTCACATGGCTCTAGCAATTCTCCTGCCTCAACCTCCTGAGTAGCTGGGATTACAGGAGTCCATCACCCCGCCCAGCTAAGTTTTGTATTTTTGGTAGAGATGGGGTTTCACCATGTTGGCCAGGCTGGTCTCAAACTCCTGACCTCAAGTGATCCATCTGCCTCGTACTCCCAAAGTGCTGGGATTACAGGTGTAAGCCATCATGCCCGACCCCTTCTGTGCATTTTGCTTGTAATATGGTTAGTCCTTTTAAATCCAGGAAAGTTTTCTTCTTTATGTCATCCTTTTTAATGCTTCTGCTCTCATTGTTCAGGTTTTACAGTTATCTCTAGTACTTGTTATTTTCTTTCAACATTTTTATCTCTTTTTCTACAATGTGGAAGACGATCTCAAGACTGTCTTCCTCACAGAAGTCAGTATTTTCAAGTGACAATTCTGATCTTCATGTTCTCCAAAGAAAACTTTAATTATGTGATGACATCCTTGTTTTTCCAGAGATGCCTTCTTATTTCTCTTAACTCCATTCTTCCCCTTATCATCTATTTATGGCTTATTACTCCTATTTCATATATACCACATAACACTATATAATTTTAAAAATATTTTTCCTGTTTTTTGTATTTATAATAAATCATCTCACAGGCCTGCTCTTTGATGAATCCCTTACTTTACAGTGGAAATTTTCTTCAATGGCTAAATATTATTTATTTTCTCTACATAAATCCTTAGATGAAGTAAAATGTGTTCACATGTAGCATCTATCAAAAACTGCTAACTATCAATGAGGAATATATTGCCTTTTGCTGTGATTTTCAATGACGAATACCTTACTTTCATTACATACTACAATAGCAATTATGGGATACAATAAATCCATTCTCATAAAAGTCTGTATGGAAAAAAGCAAGAAAAAATACAAAATGTGTACGGTTGTTTAAAGGAAAAAAAGCCTTTTAATACAAAAGATACTTGATCACTATTTCTAATTGTAAAGAAAAAATTTTAGAGCACCTAATTACCAAAAACAATAAAACCCAGAACCACAAATAATTCTCTATAAAATTAATAAAGGAGAACTTCAAATGACTCAAGTTTCTTAAAATGGTTCTTCTTTCAATTGAAAAGGGCAAAGGCAACAGTTTATTGCTATTCACTTTGTTCTGTGTCTCCTTAAACAATATTCAAATCTCCCGAGGCAGCACCCTCTAAGAACAAGATGAGATGCCAGTCCCTAGTCCAGTTTCAAGTTTCCAACAGGTTTCCTCTGACCTGCTTCTTCCTTCAGGACACATTTTCCTCCACCCTTGCTTGTATGATTAACCAACATGACATATTAAAATGGCCAATGTGTTGGCAGAGCCCTTCCTGTCTCCACTTTCATCTACTGCAGCTGACCTGTGGAAGACGGAGCACAGAAATGAACCCCGATGGCCCAACCCTGCATTCCCCACTTCCTGTCTACTCACTTGATTACTGCAGTCTCCACACTGGTGCAGAAAGCGGGTGTTTATGAAGTAGGGAGAGGGATACCACAATGGTACTGGGACAGAAGGCAGCAATGACACTGTATTTGTACACGGAAGTGCAGCCCACTTTGCTGGTTGGAGCAGACTGCTTCTGCACTGGCGGGACAGGCAGACAGCAGAGGGGAAGGGGCTTTACAGCACACCCTGCACAGGCCACTGACAGCATCTGCAGACAAGTGAGCTTTCTGTGCCAAATGAAGGGAAATTTCTCAGAGATTCTGACAACAGGCTGAAGTCTAGCCCTTTCTACTTTTCAGTACTTATTTTTGTTCACCTTTTCTCCGTGTGTTTTCTAGACATTACATTACAGCGGGCAGTTGGGTGACGTTGTAGAGGCAATAGACATCATTTTAAACTTGAAGCCCTATAGCCACCTTTTTTTAACCTTCCTTTATGTACAGTTTAAAACCTCATGTGGCATTTTATCTTTAACAGTGGTTTTCAACCAAGAGCAATTCCCCTCCCTCTCCATACCCCAGGGGTATTTGGCACTATCTGGTGATATTTTTTATTATTATTTCAGATCAGGGTGCTACTGGCATTCAGCAGGTGAAGCTTGAGATGCTGTTAAACATCTAAGTACACGGACAGCTCCCACAGCAAAGAATTAACCAGTGCAAAATGTCAGCAGTGCCAACATTGTCAAATCCTGCTGTATGGCAAAGGTCCAACTCAAACAGAAGCCCCATGGGGGAATTATCTGAGGGGTGTCTTTGCTACTCTCTCAATCACCTGTATTAGCACCCTATTCATTATCTGAATGCCCCAGTTACATTAACTTTCTGCTGATTAGGAGACATGAATCCTCCAGCTCAAATAAGAAAGGACAGGTTCTCCCGTATTGTTCTTCCACCTCCACTGTAAATGATACAGCAGAGGAGAGATGCAATCACTAACGGGCAGAGGCCGAAAAGTCTGCAGTCCACAGGCAATAATGTGGTGCTGAGCCCAGCATGCCTGGGCTGGACACATGTGAAAACCGCAGACAGCTGGGTTTCCCAGCAAGAAACTGGCTGCATTGTTTGATCAGACAAAGAAAGTTGAATGAGTACTGTAAAGATGCTGTGAAACTCATTCTCAAAATACCAGCAGTAGCTATGAGCCCTCAGGGAACAATAGAAGCCAGAGACTCTGGGTTGGCTGGATGAAGGATGGTAAAGGTCTGTGTGCTGGAATGGGCTAAATTCATACAAATGTGCCAGGACTTTCACATAGGCTATTTATATATTTTATGGCAGTGGCTTCAGTGATGAGGTGCTTACTAAAGCTGGAAACATATTTTCCCCAATTAAAAAGAAAATATTCTCAAAAAGAATTCCACCACATTAAGGCCGTCAAACCAGTTGGCCATTCGCACACTGATGGCCAGTGACAGTTAGTAGCTGGACTTGATATGCATATGCCGTCATCTCCCCAGGAGCGGCTGAGAGTTAGGGAGCTGGCTACTAGTTGAGTAATTAATGGAATCTTGAGCATCCACAAGCTCCTCTTCCAGGCTCTGTAAGTCAGAGCTGAGGGGGCCATGCTATTGGTTACAAGGCTTTTAGCATTTTTGCATATTTATGTTGTAGTTTGGTTTGGTACATTGTTTATCTTGTTGGTGTGTTTATTTGTTGATGTGCTATTCACAGGGATTCTTCCCCATCCCCAAATTTTCAAGCAAAACCTTTACTATGTTTTCTATGCAGATACAGCACAAGGAGGGATACACACACACCAGCAAGAGTGTTGCTCAAAGTAGCTTCTTCTGTTACAAAAGACCAAGCCACATCTGACATCTGATGTGTCAACAGAGTTATTTGCACACCTAGCAGAATGGCCTACCCTCTCCCACTGATCTCTCTCCATGCCAACCAAAGAGATTCTAGCCAATGTCCAGAGAATCATCAACTATGAAAGACAGATTATTTATATTCTCTTACATACACACACACACAGTTTCCCAGTACCTTTCTCCCACAGTATTACAGCTCAGTAGGTTACAGCAACAGGCTAGTAGTCAACCTTACAATACTGTACAGTGCCACCAAGTTCTTCCACAGAAATCATCTAACCCAGTCTTCACAAAACACTGTGATGTAGTCACTGTCTTCCACTTGACCAATGAGGAACTGGAGCCTGATATGGGCAGGTTCACATGGCCAGGTAGAAGTAGTGCTGGTAATGGAGGTCCTGTAACCCAGAGCTCCATGCCTGACAAAGGCCTCCTCAGGGCTAGGATTTATTGCCTTTGCCCCAGAGAGGCCTCTGTGCTCCTCCCTGGTGCTCAGCCCAGCTAAACAATCCCACGAAAAGCCAGAGGCTGGTCAGGAAGGCTTGTTAAGAAAATGTGGCTGCAAAGCCAACCCTCTATCAAGGAGTGACTTCAGCAGTGCATCCTACTGGTAGTAGTCCCATGGAAGGCAAAGAGAGACCAACCCAATCCAGAAGGTCCTGATTGATGGCCAGAAAGTTAGACACAGGAGGTTCAATTCTGTAAGTGTCTTAGCACTGATGTGATGGGTAAATCTAGACTCTATGTATCTGGTCTTTCTCTGGGAATTCTATTACACAAGATCCACAATTCAAAACTCTAACATTCAAAACATTTTGAGCTCTGAGATGATGCCACAGGTAGAAAACTCCACACATGATCTCATGTGACAGGCCACAGTCCAAATGCTGTCAAAACTTTGTTTCACGTATGAAATTATTTAAAATATTGTACAAAATTACCTTCAGGCTATATATATAAGGTTCACATTAAACAAATGAATTTCACATTTAGACTTCAGTACCACCCCCTAGATATCTCATTATGTGTATGTAAATATTCCAAATTCTGAAAAAAAAAATAAAATTCAACACTTCTGGTCCCAAGCATTTCAGCTAAGGGGTACTCCACCTGTATTTCTTACATGTACAGAATGTAAGGAGGTGGGGATTGTTATATAAAAAAGAGCATTAATGAAATAAAGTACAACAAAACTCTATGAAAAAAATGTATAAATCTTCCCCCCATGTAGCATGAATAATCATCTCCCCACGTCCTTGTTATACTGACCCGAGCATAGAAAGTCAACACCAAGACAAAAGTATGCCAAACTGCAGGGTCTTTATTGCCGGCAGCCATGGAGGACTCACGTCTCTCCAACTCGTGGCCCCGAAAGGTGGGTGTCAAGACCTTTCACACCCCTAAAACCACCTCGGGGGTGAGGGTGGGGAGCAGGGATGAGGATGATGGGCTTCAGACATTCCAAGGGCTAGTGGATTCTGTAAATCACCTTCTGGGCGGAGATGAGGGTGAGGATCTCCGGACATACCAAGGGCCAGGGGAGTTTTGTCACTCCGATTGTTACTTAAGTGGTTTACAGAAGTCAAGATAAGCGTTAGTTTACACATTGTCTGGGTAGTGGATGGGAATTACAGACCTTAGTTACTTATTACAAGGTGCAGGAGCCAAGATGGCGTGAGTTTGGACTGCTTGCCTGTCACATTACCACAGAGACCAGTTTCAACAGAAAGCTGAGGTACGGTTGAGGTATGCAGTTTTATGGGGCTTTTACCATGTCACACCTCAGGTAGCCAAAGTTAAGTATAACAGGAGTGTACAAATCCACCATGGCAGCAATGCAGTGACACAGTATGAAGTTTGAAAAGAAAACTCAACAGGCCCCACGTGAGCCATCAGAGGCAGGAAAAGAATGAGTGCCCCTCTCCAACCATTTGTGCCTGCTCAGCAGTGCCAGGAACAGCACCTAGAAAAACATCCAACCAAAAAAAAGGTACAATTATCCCGGGCCAGGGCAGCTAGCCAGTATGGAAAGACATCCTTCCACTCTATACGGTAGTCTGAAACGTCTCATTCCCCCACCAACTCCCAACTCACCTTCTCTCCCGGCCTCCTCCCTAACAAAATCTCCCACAGTGAGTCTGGGGACCAGTGAGTATTCTGCATCACCAAGCCACCAGGTGCCAGCACCAACTCATTTAACCTGGGCCTTTTTTGTTCTTGGAGGCAGGATTCACTTCTCAGAACTTTTAGAAAGTTTAGTAAGACCAAATTATCAAACCCTTTATTTCCTTATTAGGGAGAAAGTGAGGAAGATCAAAATCATTGGAAATCCCTAAATCTCAGATTAACCCGTAGCTTCTTTGGCAGGACTACAGAACCTGTTTAAAGATCCCCAATTTAAAGCAATGATGACATAGCTTGACTTTTTTTCCCTGTTGCAAATATACCTATGGGAGCACTATATACAAATGGTGGGAAGTGCTGCCGCTCTCCTGTCTGCCCCAGCAAGATGCACCAAGGACAGGATGGAGACGCTCTTACAGACAGGAAGCTGCAGGCTGTGAGTCTCAGAGGTGATTACAAACATATTGAAGTCATGAAAAGACTATCTCCAGACATAAGCCCAAAAGCAGTGACTGGGGATGCAGTTTTTTCAGGCATACCCATTTCCCTTGGAGTTGACAGTCCCCAAAGATGCTGTCTTCTGAAGAAGCCAGCTGCATCTGTACTTCTAAAACAGCAGAGCTACCAACAAGAGTCAGCTTCTCTGTGCCATTCACCTCCATCTCACCCAATTACCACTCCTGGCCATACCCAAATTCAGGTGCCAGTGAGCAATGACAGGGCTGGAAGGTGAGGATCAGCGGTGTTCCATCACTCAAGACATTTATACTCAACAAGGTGCCATCTAGATGCCACAGGGATTTCACATGGAAAAAACAATCAGAGGCTTCCGAGAGGCTCACAGATCTAATGAGAGAAAGACTCAACTAGGGCATATTCCAGAAAAACCATGGAAAGATAATAGTGCAGATTTGGCTCAGTAAGTAGAATATGAGCCCAAGTCCCATTTTTCAATCATAAATATTGTCCTTAAGAGGCTGCCTCTTTCTCCACGTTGCTCATTAGGACTCTTTCTTCCTTCCATTTTCTACAATTATCAAGGACTTGTGCTGTGGCATTTCTCACTGGTGAATTCATTTTAATTATGTCATAAGCATTTGTTTTCCTCTCCAACAAGACCACAGAAAACTCAGGTAGTCACTTTCTGTCCCACCACTGGCCTTAAGAGTATTCTGCATAGGGTAGGAGCTCTGCACATGGTGTTGAAGGAAACATAAAATCCAGTATCTTAAACTCCAATATGGGGTCTGGAGAACATCATGGTTCTCCATGCTTGCTCAACTGCTTATAGGAATTTTCCTGCTTTAGTCAAGTCTCAGAATCCTATGGTTATATAAGGTTAGAGCTAGATGAGACCTTGTAAATCCTGCAGTAGTTTTAACCAATGAGTAACGATGTCCAGAAATGGGAAGTGATTTTCACAAGGCCATGAAATAAGTGGAAAAGTCAGAACTAGAATCTTGGGCCTCTGAAGCATTAGATGAAAGTGAAAAATGTTACAGAGTCCAGAGATAAAGTAAGAAACTTCTCTCAGTAGCACATGGAGAAATAATATGTATCTGCATTTTATTACAATGAAAATTGGTCTGTGTAATCAGATGCACTTTCTCAGCTAAATGCTTTCCAGTTCATTATTTTGCTTAAAAATTGATCAAAATGTCCAAAAATCAATTTCCATTTCCAAAACGGACTTCACTACAATAGACTCAGTATATTAATAAACACATACAACTGTCATTCTATGAAAAACACACTATCTGCAAATAACCTTTCAATTAGAAACAGATGCTATGGGTTTTCAGATCCTAAAGTGTTTTTATTTTCAATGGCCTTTTCACAGCGGAAACCAGGCTGCTCTTTCTTTCTAATCCACATACATTTTGAAGGTTGGACCTCCCCCTGGGATCACATGTTGCTTGCAAGTACCCAGGAAACATCACCCATTGCTGTAGAATATGCTCTTGTACCTGTCTTGTCGATAGATTATCCCACCCTTGCCACTAAGCAAGTCTTTTTACATAGACTTGGTGAGAGGGAAAGAAACAGTATTAGTTGCAGTTATGTTGGTATTTCTCATCAGATTCAAATTCCACAAATACGTACTGAGTGCCTATTAATTGTTAGACCCTGTGAGAGGCACTTTCACATGGGTTTTCTCTCTTTATCCTTGAAACAGATGGTACTGTGGACTGATAGAGACAACAATATCCACCACTTAGGGAACTGTCCTAAGTATTTTACATATATTAGCAAATTTATCATTTCCAATTTACAAATGAAGAAAAAAAAGGCTCAGTTTAGTTTGCAGTAAAGTAGGGATTCAAACCCAGGTGTTTAATTCCACAACTTATGCTTCTAACTGTTAAGCTATTCCACCTCTCCGTGGCCTGTATTGACAAGAGTCCTCTGCCTAGGTTCCTCTTCTTCCTCTTCCTCTTAAACAATGTTAGAGACTATCTGACGCCCACAGTCCCTTTGTTTACAGGCCAGGGTTCCTCCAGCTTGTCAGATTTATACAGCACTTTCAAATACAGACTGTTCTATAACACACACACACTTTAATTAGCATAGTTCTTATGTACAGTCATGCATTACATAATGATTCAGTCAATAACAGACTGCATATACAATGGTAATCCCCTAAGATTATAATACCATATTTTTACTGTACCCCTTCTATGTTTAGATACATGAATATTTGCCATCATATTACAGCTGCCTGTAGTATTCAGTACAGTAACACGCTGCACAGATTTGTAGCCTAGGAGCAACAGGCTCCACCATATAGCCTATATGTGCAGTAGGCTATACCACATAGGTCTTTTTGAGTACATTCTATGATGTTTGCACAATGACGAAATTGCCTAATGATGCATTTCTCATAATGTATCATGACGTTAACTGATGTATGACTAATTAGTAAACAGGAAAATAATATCCTTATAAAATAGAAATTGTGAGTTTATATGCATTTTTTTCTTAGCCTGTCAATATGTTCAGCACCTGAACATAGAATTCACTAACAGAATTGACGAGATTAGTATACCAGATACACATTAATCCTGCCTCTTTTGCCTAACGGCTTAGTTGAGTAACCATGCTCTGTCTTAGAAGCACATAGGGCTCACCTAGTTCTCATAGGTTACTGTGTAAAAGAACAGCCCAGAACTAGGATCCAGAGCTATCTATCTCAGACATCACACGAGTCTGTGCAAAGTCTGCCAATGCTCCTCCATCTCTCTCTGACTTTGTCTCCAGAACAAGTTGCTCCGTCAGTAACTCCTTTTTCAGTACTCCTCATTCCTACAAGCTGCAGGGTATGCCTGATTTCCAAGTCTCTGCTGGTACTGTCACACATTTTTCTCATTCAGGAAAGGGTATTTGAATGCAAATGAATGTGCTCTAATTAATACAAAAACACACATCACTGCAAACACTGGTATTAATATTATGATTCATAACAAATTAGTCCTGACAGCCCCAACCCTTGTTTATACCCCTTTAGTCATGTTACCTTCAACTTTTAAGATAAAGGCTGATAAGTACTGACTAGAATATGTATTTTCTAGGAATTCAACGTGGCATGTCAAATGTGCTAAGATCCTTATTAGTGAGAGAGATCCAAGATGGCCGATTAGCAACAGTTCAGGAATGTAGCTCCCAGTGAAAGCGCAGAGAACGAGTGGACGCTGCACTTTCCGATGAATTTTTGTTGCCCACAGACCAGGAGATTCCCGGCAGAGGAGCCACACGGGTCGTCAGCGCGACTCTTTTGGCTGGCGCGGCTGTTTTGCCGGTGCTCCAGCGCGGCGCTTCTCCGTGCGGAGTATACGGGACGGAAGGGCTCGGTTGGTCCCAACCCCACAAGGAAAACAGCAATTGGAAGCGCTGAGGACTGAGAGTTTCACAGCAAGCACAGCGAACCCGGGAAGGTCCAGCTCTGTGGGGAA
>CAUYQU010032982.1:0-25502 GCA_963574635.1 Cheracebus regulus
CCCAAATGCCCATCGATGATAGACTGGACAGGGAAAATGTGGCACATATACACCATGGAATACTATGCAGCCATAAAAAATGATGAGTTCGTGTCCTTTGCAGGGACATGGATGAACCTGGAAACCATCATTCTCAGCAAACTGACACAAGAACAGAAAATCAAACACGGCATGTTCTCACTCATAGGTGGGTGTTGAACAATGAGAACACATGGTCACAGGTAGGGGAGCATCACACACTGAGGTCTGTGGTGGGGGGACTAGGGGAGGGACAGCAGAGGGTGGGGAGTTGGGGAGGGATAACATGGGGAGAAAAGCCAGAAACAGGTGATGGGGCAGAAGGCAGCAAACCACATTGCCATGTATATACCTATGCAACAATCTTGCATGTTCTTCACATGTACCCCAAAACCTAAAATGCAATAAAATATATATTAAAAAATAAATAAATAAATAAAATGTTTAAACATAAAAACCTATAGTACAGTTGTCCCTCAGTGTATTCTGGGGATTGGTTCCAGGATCCCTCACATATACCAAAATCTGTGCATATTCCAGTCCCACAGTTGGCCCTGTGGAACCTGCATATATGAAAAGCTGGTGTATTAGTCTATTTTCACACTGTTGATAAAGAAATACTCAAGACTGGGCAATTTATAAAAGAAAGAGGTTTACTGGACTTACAGTTCCATGTGGCTGAGGAGGCCTCATAATGATGATCAAAGATGAAAGGCATGTCTCACATGGCAGCAGGTAAGACAGGAGCTTGTGTAAGGAAACCCCCCTTACAATACCATCAGATCTCATGAGACTTATTTGCTATCATGAGAACAGCATGGGAAAGACCTGCCCAATAATTCAATTACCTCCCAATAATTCAATGGTCCCTTCCACAATACATGGGAATTCAAAATGAGATTTGGGTGGGGACACAGCCAAACCATATCATTCTGCTCCTGGTCCCTCCCAAACCTCATGTCCTCACATTTCAAAACCAATCATGCCTTCCCTACAGTCCCCCAAAGTCTTAACTCATTTCAGCATTAACTCAAAAGTCCATAGTCCAATGTCTCATTTGAGACAAGGTTAGTCCCTTCTGCCTATGAGTCTGTACAATCAAAAGCAAATTAGTTACTTCCTAGATACAACGGGGCTACAGACACTGGGTAAATACAGCCATTCCAAATGGGAGAAATTGGTCAAAACAAAGGGGCCACATGCCCTACGTAAGTCTGAAATCTAGTGGGGAAGTAAAATCTTAGAGCTCCAAAATGATCTCCTTTGACTCTATGTCTCACATCCAGGTCATGATGATGCAAGAAGTGGGTTCCCACGGTCTTGTGCAGCTCCACCCCTGTGCCTTTGCAAGGTACAGACTCCCTCCTGCCTGCTTTCATGGGCTGGCATTGAGTGTCTGCAGCTTTTCCAGGTGCATGGTACAAGCTGTTGACGGATCTACGATTCTGGGGTCTGGAGGATGGTTGCCCTTTTCTCACAGCTCCACTAGGTGGTGCCGCAGTAGGGACTCTGTGAGGAGGCTCCGACCCTACATTTCCCTTCTGCACTGCCCTAGAAGAGGTTATTCATGAGGGTCCCACCCCTGCAGCAAACTTTTGCCTCAGCATCCAGATGTTTCTATACATCTTTTGAAGTCTAGGCGGAGGTTCCCAAACCTCAATTCTTGACTTCCGTGTACCCGTAGGCTCAGCACTATGTGGAATCTTCCAAGGCTTGGGGCTTCCACCCTCTGAAGCAACAGCCCAAACTATGCTTTGGGCCCTTTTAGTCACAGTGGGAGTGGCTGGAACACAAGGCACCAAGTCCCTCGAGTGCACACAGCAGAGGGACCCTGGGTCTGGCCCATTAAACCATTTTTTTTCTCCTAAACCTCCAGGCCTGTGATGGGAGCAGCTGCTGCAAAGTTTTTTCACATGCCCTGGAGACATTTTCTCCATTGTTTTAGTGATTAACATTTGGCTCCTCTTTAATTCTACAAATTTCTGCAGTTGACTTGAATTTCTCCTCAAAAAAAAGGGACTTTCTTTTCTAACACATTGTCAGCCTGCAAAATTTCCAAACTCTTATGCTCTGTTTCCCTTTTAAAACTGAATGCCTTTAACAGCACCCAAGTCACCTCTTGAATGCTTTGCTATTTAGAACTTTCTTCTGCCAGATACCCTAATTCATCTCTCTCAAGTTCAAAGTTCCACAATTATCTAGGGCAGAGGCAAAATGCTGCCAGTCTCTTTGCTAAAACATAAGAGTCATCTTTGCTTCAGTTCCCAACAAGTTCCTCATCTCCATCTGAGACCAGTTCAGGCTGGATTTCATTGTCCATATCATAAGCATTTTAATCAAATCCATTCAACAAGTCTCTAGGGAATTCCAAACTCTCCCATATTTTCCCGTCTTCTTCTGAGCCCTCCAAACTGTTCCAACCTCTGCATGTTACCCAGTTCCAAAGTTGCTTCCACATTTTTAGGTTTTGTTTCAGCAGTGCCCCACTCTACTGGTATAAATTTACTGTACTAGTCAATTTTTCACATTGCTGATAAAGACAAACCCAAGACTGGGCAATTTACAAGAGAATGAGGTTTATTGGACTTACAGTTCCATATGGCTAGGGAGGCCTCACAATCATGGCAAACGGTGAAAGCCATGTCTCACATGGCAGCAGGAGCTTGTGTAAGGAAATTTCCCCTTATAATGCCATCAGAACTCATAAGACTTACTCACTATCATGAGAACAGCATGGAAAAGACCTGCCCCATGAATCAGTTACCTCCCACTGGGTCCCTCCCACAACACTTGGGAATTCAAGAAGAGATGTGAATCAGGCCACAGCCAACACATACAGGCTGGCCCTCCATATATGTATGTTTTGCATTATACTAATAATGTATTTTCCACCCATGACTGAACAACAACAAAAAAAACCATGTAGAGGTTGACATGCACAGTTCAAACTTGTGATGTTCAAGAGTCAACTGTAATTGTGTTAGTTCAGGCTGCTGTAACAGAATGCCATAGACCAAGTGGTTTATAAACAACGAAAATTTATTTCTCACAGTTCTGGAGATTGGAAGACCAAGATAAGGGTGCCAGCATAGTCAGGTCTGGTGAGGGCCCTCTTCTGGGTTGCAGCCTACCAACTTTTCATTCTCTCTCTACCTGGTGGAAGGAGGGGGCTAGCTTTTTGGTATATTTTTATGAGGGCATTTATGTCATTCATGAAGGCTCCAATCTCATGTCTTAATTATCTCTTAAAGGCCCCACCTCAAAATACTGTCATATGGAGATTAGATTTCAACATATGAATGTTGGGGGGGACACAAACATGCAATCTATGACCATATCCAATGCAAAATATAAATGCAAAGTAACTAAGGAATTCCTTTCTTATTTACCAAGAATATTAAAAGTTCAAAGTCAAACAAGAAATGACAATGAATTAAACTGAATACTTTATTCTGAAAAGCCCTCTTTCATTTGTTCAATTTGTAATCCCTGTTGGGGAGTTCACTGTCTTTTTAAAAATGGACATGTTTACTTGATAAGAGAGGCAAGGAAGAAAACTATAAAACAGGAAGTAAATAAATTCAATTGTTCCTTTTTTTTCTTTAAAGAAGTTACATCTGATCATACCCAAAATGTTACAGTATATCTGAGGTCATACACCAAACCTAGGTCACAAAAACTTGTACTAGCAAATAAGATACTAAATAAATTGTCTGGCAAAGCAGAAGTTATGTAAGAGTTCAAATGCTTTCACATATGTTAACTAAAACAATAACTCTGTTTAATAGGTACTATCACCCTTATTTTACAGACAAGAAAGCTCAGTCCTCAAAAGGTTATGTGACCTTCCAATTTATGTCACCAGAAAATTAGGAATAGAGTCACACTGGAACAGAAGCTTCTTGATTTGTACTCCACTCTCTTTTTAGAGGTACTGGGTCAGTGTGAAAATGTTGAGTGAAGGGTAGATGAGATTATAATTTTCTCTGAGATACACACATTGATTATAGCTTCTCCCACACTGAGACTGTCTAAGGATCATCCTCTCATCACAAGTTGAAATGTTTCTTACAAGCTCAGCAGTTAATTACCTATTCAAATTGATCGATTGGCTCTTTTATCAAATATAGAATTAATCCTCACATACCTGAAAACTTCAGGCTCCCAGAAATACAAGCAAATGGCTGATTATTCATCATTCTTTTATTGATAATGCTGTGTGTGTGTGTGTGAATGAGAAACAAAGGTAAGATACTCTACTTGAGGTGAGTGCAAGCCAGTTGTGTAATATAGTATCACCAATTCAAAGGGGGCAACTGGATATTAGAAAAAGATCTGCTTTAAGGGAAGAGGAACATTTAGAAATGCTATAACAAAAAACTACTTTTAAGGTTGTTTTATTAATTAGAAGTACGTAAAGGAAAAAATGATGTCAAGTCAAAATTCTAAGACTAAAAATTTATACAATTTTACAGTTAGAAGGATTCTCAGGTCATTTCATTTATTTCAGTTTTAAACAAGGAAATGAAAAATGACAAACATTAAGTAACTGTTATTCTATCACAGATTCATGAAAGAGCAGGAAATGAACTGTTTGATAGTATTTGCATTCAACATATCTAATATATTACATGTATTATAATAAACTGGTAAGAAGCTATCTTATTTCCTTTATAAAAATTCCAATTAAGTAATGTACCTTTAAAATAACATCAAATCAGGAGGTTTAATGTGAAAATTTTTATTTATCAGTATATGCTTCATATTTATTATAACAAAACTGAGTTGATTTTCTTAGTTTGAATTACAAAGACTATTTCCAAGTCACAAAATAAATACCTTACTTTCTCTAAGAGAACAGTCGTACAATGATATGTACAAATTAAATAGCTGGAAAGTTAACTATTTTGTAAAGTCAAGATTATTATGTTTTAAACAAAGGATACTACATGATATGTTCAGTTAATACTTGGAACACTTGGCATTAGATTGCAGCTGATTGTGAAGATACTGCTAACTATTATATAGCAATGTAATATCTCATAAATCATTCATAATAAATCAAATCTGCAAAGTATATTGGGAAGCAGTTCTCAACCCATATTCTTTTATTCAATGATCATTATATGATGTAGCTCTTATCCTCTTATTAAATGATGTGAAGATCCATCACTTCAGTTAGTTTTACTGACTGGGGGAAAAGGAGAAAGAAAATAAGAGATACCACTACTGAAGAAGTAGAATCAAGGGTGAGAATACCTACTGAGTGCCTGTCCTCAGAGACACAGTTGGAAAGTAGTAAAAGGATAAGCTTTAAACTCAGATGGACCAGGGTTTTAAATATCAGTTCTGTCACTAGTTAGATGAACTTAAGCCTCTGGGCCTCAATTTCATCATTTATAAAGTGGAGTCAAATAATCTACCTTAAAACATCACACGGTCAATGCCCAGTACAAAGGAGGTGCTCAATGCATAAAAACTGTTATTACTTGGTTGAGGAAGTTTGGCATATAAATTACACTTAAGACAAAAACAAAATTATAAGATATGGTCCTCTCTTTTCATACAAAAATGCCCCAAAAGGCTCTATATTACCAAGGCCAGCCTTATACAGTTTCTTTCTTATAATAATGATGAAGAGTGTTCTATGCAGAATGTTCTATTTGCAGCAGCGATTCATTGTGTGCATGGAAAAAACTGCTGACACGTACAGAAGATATTTTCCCGTAAAAGGTTGAAGTCCTTAAGCAGCAAAAAACACCAACGTCCATCATCTTTAAACCCTATTGATTTCTGGTGAAGATTTAAAAGGCTGTTTACTTATTTCCCATCATTTCTGTCAGAGCTGTAACAGTTCTCTTCCCACTGAATAAACCTCATATGATCCTCCTGGTGATTAAGGTCAGACAAAATGTCAAACTCCTAATGCTAAGTGCTTTCACATTAAAAATTCATATCAAATCACCAAGTAAAATCCAAACAAGAAGTCAGACATGTAAACAATTCACAAAAAAAAGAGTTGCACTGATGATTACAGAATATAGGTGCACTGTAGATGTGGGAAAAAAGGTTTGGCAACATGTCAGAGCATATTGCCCTTTATCCTGGCATCTACACTGTCATTTCTTATTTTAAAATTAGTAGGCCATGCTGGATTCAAGCTGTGTGTCTGTGTGTGTGTGTGTGTGTGTGTGTGTGTGTGTGTGTGTGTGTGTGTGTGTGTGTGTGTGTGTGTGACAATATATCACTAGTATTGCCCCAAATAATTAGCAATCATTTGGTTCTACAAGGTCAGCATGGCCTTTTGTTTTAAAGCTGGAATTGTGTGGCTGGAGGAGTATTTGCTCAGTATCTTACAAACAAAACAAAACACTGACAGGTTTTCTTCCAGCATGAGTGAATACAAAGAGCAAAAAAATGTTATCAGGATCTGTTTATCTCCATCTCTCAGTGTTTCTTTTCACCCTCTTCATTCACTCTCAAGCTAGCTACTTGAATATGGTAGCCCCTAAATACCAGTCAAGATTTATATTTTCCAAGCTACAAATTCAGTGAAATGAGAGCCTCTCTTCCCAAATACAGGCACACTTTAAAGATATTGCAGTTTCTGTTCCAGACCACTGCAATAAAGCAAGTCATACAAATATTTTTTGTTTGCAAAAAAGTTGCATTTACAAGTTATGTTTACATATTATTATCTATTAAGTATGCAATAGCACTCTGTCTAAAAAATAATGTATACACCTTAATTAAAACATACTTTATTGCTAAAAAATGCTAATCATCTGAGCCTTACATGAACTGTAATTTTCTTGCTAGCAGAAGGTCTGGCCTTGATGTTGATGCCTTTTGACTGATAAGGGTGGTAGTTGCTGAAGGTTGGGGGCTTATGGCCATCTTAAAATAAGACAACATTGAAATTTGCTGCACTGATTGACTTCCTTCCACAAAAAATTCCTTAGCAGGATACAATGCTGTTTGATAGCATTTGCCTACAGGAAAACTTCTTTCAAAACTGGAGTCAATCCTCTCAGACCTTGACATTACTTTCTCAACTAATGTTATGTAATTTCTAAATATTTTGTCATTTTAACAACGCTAATGGCATCTTCACCACAAGTAGATTCCATCTCAAGACATTGTTTTCTTTGCTTATTCATAAGAAGCAACTCCTCATCTGGTCGATTTTTATTATGAGATTAAAGTAATTCAGTCACATCCTCAGGGTCCACTTCTAATCATAGGTCTCTTCCTGTTTCATCACATCTGCAGTTACTTCCTATCCTGAAGTCTTTTTGTTTTTGAGACAGAGTCTCACTCTGTCACCCAGGCTGGAGTGCAGTGGTGTGATACTGGCGCACTATAACCTCTGCCTCCCAGGTTAAAGTGATTCTTCTGTGTCAGCCTCCTGAGTAGCTGGGACTACAGGCGTTTGCCACCACGCCCGGCTGATTTTTGTATTTTTAGTAGAGACAGGGTTTCACCATATTGGCCACACTGGTTTCTAACTCCTGACCTTGTGATCCACCTGCCTCAGCCTCCCAAAGTGCTGGGTTACCCCAGGCATGAGCCACTGCGCCTGGCCCCTAACCTGAAGTCTTAACCCCTCCAGAGTCATCCGTGAGGGTTAGAATAAACTTCTATTAATGTTAATAGATTGATCTACTTCCATGAATCACAAATGTTCTTACTGGTATCCAGAATGGTGAATCCTTTCTAGAAGGTTTTCAATTTACTTTGCCCAGATCCATCAGAGAAATCACTATCTATGGCAACTGCAGTCTTATGGAATGTATTTATCAAATGATAAGACTTGAAAGTCAAAATCATTCCTTGATTCATGAGCTGCAGAATGAATGTTCTGTTAGCAGACATGAAAACAACAATATTCTACCTGTACATCTCCATCAGAGCTCTTGCATGACCAAGTGTGTGGTCAATAACCAATAACCTTTTGAAAAACAATCTTTTTTTCTGAGCAGTAGGTCTCAACAGTGGGCTTAAAATATTCAATGCTATAAAAAGACGTCCTGTCATCCAGATTTTGTTGTTCCATTTCTAGAACCCCAACAGATTTAGCATAATTCTTAATGGCTCTAGGATTTTCAGGTGGTAAGTGAGCACTGGCTTCAACTTAAAGTCACCAGCTGGAATAGCCCTTACTAAGAGTCAGTCTGTCTTTGAAGCTTTGAAGCCAAGCATTGACTTCTCTTCTCTAGCTAGGAAAGTTCTAAATGGTATTTCTTCAACAGAACACTGTTTCATCTACATTGAAAATCTGTTGTTTTGAGTCAGGTGCAGTGGCTCATGTCTGTAATTCCAGCACTTTGGGAGGCTGAGGCAGATGGATCACTTGATGTGAGGAGTTTGAGACCAGCCTTGCCAAAATGGTGAAATCCCATCTCTACCAAAAAAAATTAGCTGGGTGTGGTGGTGGATGCCTTTAATTCCAGCTACTCAGGAGGTTGAGGCATGAGAATCATTTGGGAGGCTGAGACACAAGAATCACTTGAACCTGGGAGGCAGAGGTTGCAGTGAGCCCAGATTGCATCACTGCACTCCAGTCTGGGCAGCAGAGCAAGACTTGGCCTCAAAAAAAAAAAAAAGAAAAGAAAAGAAAAAAGAAAATCTATTGTTTAGTGTAGCCATGTTCATCAATTATCTCAGCTAGCTTTTTTGGAAAACCTGCTGCAGCTTCTCTAGGCATGAGTGAATACAAAGGTAAAAAAATGTTATCAGGATCTGTTTATCTGCATCTCTCAGTGTTTCTTTTCACCGTTTTCATTCACTCGCAAGCTATAAAAAGATGTCCTGTCATCCAGACTTTGTTGTTTGGGTATATACCCAGCAATCCTATTAATGGGTATATACCCAAAGGATTATAAATCATTCTCTTATAAATCTTAGATTATGAAGATGGCTTCTTTCCTTAAACCACATGAACCAACCTCTGCTAGCTTCCAGCTTTTCTTCTGTAGCTTCCTCACCTCTCTCAGCCTTCATAGAAGTGAATAGAGTTAGGGTTTTGCTCTGGATTAGGCTTTGTCTTGAGGGAATGTTATGGCTGGTTTGAACTTTTATCCAGACAAGTACAATTTTCTCCATATCAGCAATAAGGCTACTTCCTTTACCATTAGTATGTTCATTGAAGTAGCACTTTTAATTTCCTTCAAGAACTTTTTCTTTGTAGTCACCACTTGGCTAACTGTTTGGTGCAGGAGGTCTAGGTTTTAACCTCTCTCAGCTTTTGACATGCCTTCCTCACCAAACTTAATTAGTTCTAGCTTTTGATTTAAAGTGAGAAATAAGCAACTCTTCCTTTCACTGGAACACTTAAGAGGCTACTTTAGGATTATTAATTGAACTCGTTTCAATACTGTTGTGTCTCAGAGAATAGAGAGGCCTGAGGAAAGGGAGAGATGGGATTGGACAGTCAGAATGCACACAACATTGATCAATTAAGTTTGCCATCCGATAAGGACAGGCATGGTTCATGGCACTTCAAAACAATCACAATAGTTATATCAAAGTCGATGATCACAGATCATCATAGCAGATACAATAATGAAAAAGTTTGAAATATTACACAAATTATCAAAATGTGATAGAGACACAAAGTGAGCACGTACTGATAGAAGAATGGCGCCAACAGACTTGATTGATGACGAATTGCCACAAACATTCAGTATGTACAAAAAAACCCCAAAACCACAGAATCTGTGAAGCACAATAAAGTGAAGCACACCAAAATGAGTGTGCCTGTACATTCAACAGGTCTCAGATTATTTTTGATTGTCTTTTTTATATTGATTTATAAGAGTTCTTTGCATAATAAGAGAATTAGCTCTTTGTCTGTTATATATATTAGTTTTCCTAGTTTATTGTTTGTGTTTTGGCTTTTTCCATGGTGGTTTAAAAAAAAAGTCCTCTCTTTCCTCGGTGTTTATAGTTTGTAAATAAAGTGTTGTTTCAACCAAAAGAGTTATTATGTAAGTGAAATTTAAGGCACTGTAACAGTTGAATGGGAAAACTACTTTGGTTGGCAGAAGAAATAGCAAGAAGTCTTCTAGAATCTTCATCTCTTTAAGATGAATACTTCCTTCAAATACCTGTCCTTACAAAAAGGGAATATTTGATGTACCATTAATTTTTATGCTGTCAGGATAAAATCTGTCTTCACTTTACTTCTTAAATATGTAACAACAGTACGTTACATGTAAATATAAGCACAGTATATATATATTTTCAGTAATAGTGCAATTTGTTATTATCGTTTGCCCTGTTACAAATCATGTACCTCTATTGATATTATTCTTTGTATGGATAATCACCTCAGCGTATTGTAATATCGTAGAACTGTAACACTGGATAGGTTCTCATCGTGGATTTCAGGATAGCTAAGAAATTTTCTACATTCTGCCACTGAAGCATACCAGTAGATACTTTTGCTTGATAAGTAGAATATACTCTAGGGTTGTCAGTGCTTCATTTTCCTCTCTTGAATATTCACTGAGACTTTGGCTAGGGATCTAGAAATAGACATACCATCATTTGACCCAGTAATCCCATTAATGGGTATATGCCCAAAGTATTATAAATCATTCTCTTATAAGGACACATGCACATGTATGTCCACTGAAGCACTGTTCACAATAGCAAAGACTTGGAACTAAGCCAGATGCCCATCAATGATAGACTGGATAAAGAAAATGTGGCACATATACACACCATGGAATACTATGCAGCCATAAAAAGATGAGTTCATGTCCTCTGCAGGGACATGGATGAAGCTGGAAACCATCATTCTCAGGAAACTGACACAAGAACAGAAAACCAAACACTACATGTTCTCACTCATAGGTGGGTGCTGAACGATGAGAACACATGGACACAGGGAGGGGAATATCACACACTGGGGCCTGTTAGGGGTTAGGGGGCTAGGGGATGGATAGCAGGGGCTAGGGGGATTGGGGAGGGATAGCATTAGGAGAAATGCCTAATGTAGATAACAGGGGGATGGATGCAGCAAACCACCATGGTATGTGTATACTTATGCAACAATCCTGCATGATCTGCACATGTACCCCAGAACTTAAAGTATAATAATAATAAATATATATATATATATATAAAGTCTAAACACAAGTAATACTAATCTATGGTGATAAAAATTAGTGTTTGCCTTGTGGGCTGGAGAAAGATGGATACTGAGTAGAAAGAGAAATACAGGAATATTTCGGACCGTGGTTACACTGGTGTATACATTTGTTAAAAACATCAAACTGAACACTTAAAATCTGTTCATTATATTGAAAGTAATATACTACAATAAAACGGAAAATAGTCACTATACCTACTTTTCCAAGAAAAAAACTCTGGCAAACAGTCTAGAATTAAAATATGACGACAGTCACCTTTCCTGAGTGTCACTGTCCATCAGGCAGGCAATAAAAGACAGACACAAATGGAAAAGAAAGTATAAGGAAGAGGAAAGGCAGAGAAGAGGAAAAGCCCTAAGGACAGAGATTCCAGCAGAGAGAACACAAAGGAGTAAAGTATAGATGCATTCAGACTGTACAGAGCAACTAAAAATGCAAAAAGGAGAAGGACCGAGAAGGGATTACAAAGAAGGCAGGCCAGGTGTGGTGGCTCATGCCTATAATCCCAACACTTTGGGAGGCCAAGGTAGGTGAATTGCTTGAGGTCAGGAGTTTGAGACCAGCCTGACCAACATGGCAAAACCCTATCTCTACTAAAAATACAAAAATTAGCTGGGCATGGTGGCAGGCACTTGTAATCCCAGCTACTGAGGAGGCTGAGGCAGGAGAATCACCTGAACTTGGGAGGTAGAGGTTGCAGTGAGCTGAGATTGTGCCACTGCACTCCAGCCTGGGAGACAAAGCGAGACTCTATCTCAAAAAAACAAAACAGAAAAAAAAAAGAGACAGAAGACAGAAAGTACCCTAAAGAGAAATACACACACACACACACACACACACACACACACACGAGAAGCACTTAAGGGATGATACAGCTATTCTTGGTTGTTACTGATAGTTAGGTACTGTTAATGCAAAGATTAAAATTGCTTCATGCAGATGATATGATCTTATACATAGAAAATTTCAAGAAATTCAGTAAAAAACTATTAGAACTAATAAATGAGTTCAGCCAAGTTGCAGAGTACAAGATTGATATATAAAAATCAGTTGTATTTTTATAGCAATGAGCAAACAAAAACTGAAATTAAGAAGATTTCATTTCAACAACATCAAAATGAACAAATACTTAGAAACAAATTTAACAAAAGAAGTGTAAAATTTTACTGTGAAAATCACAGAACATTGTTAATAGACATTATTGAAGATTTAAATAAGTGGAAAGACATCCCATGTTCAGGGACTGGAAGAAAATATTGTTAAGGAGGTAATACTCCTCAATCTACAGATTCAGCGTAGTCTCTAGCAAAATCCTCGCTGACTTTTTGGCAGAAATTCATAGGCCAATCCTAAAACTTACATGAAAATTCAAGGAATCCAGATAGCCAAAATATTTGGAAAAAGAAAAACACTTTCTTCCCAATTTCAAGGTTTACTATAAAGCTATAGTAATCAAGACAATTTCATACAGATATATAGGTATAAGGACAGATATATAGGTCAATGGTATAGGATTCAAAGTTCAGAAAAAGGCCCTCACAATTACCGTCTATTGGTTTTGCCAAGACCATAAAAAGAGAAAGAATACTCTTCAACAAACACTGTTGAGAAAACTGAATATCCACATGCAAAAGAATAAAACTGGACCCTTACTTCATCCCATATCCAAAAATTAAGTCAAAATGAGTCAAAGACTTAAACGTATGCAGCCATAAAAAAAAAGACGAGCTCATGTCCTTTGTAGGGACATGGATGAACCTGGAAACCATCATTCTCATCAAACTGACACAAGAAGAGAAAATTAAACACCGCATGTTCTCACTCATAGGTGGGTGTTGAACAATGGGAACACATGGACACAGGGAAGGGAGCATCACACATCACACACTGGGGTCTGTTGAGGGGGACCAGGGGATGGACAGTGGGGGGATAGTGAGTTGGGGAGGGATAACATGGGGAGAAATGCCAGATAGAGGTGATAGGGATGGAAGCAGCAAACCACATTGTGGTGTATGTACCTATGCAACAATCCTACATGTTCTTCACATGCACCCTAGAACCTAAAGTGCAATAAAATATATATATTTTTAAAAATGTAAGATTAACACTATAAAACTCTTGGAGGAAAACATGTTGTACATCTTCATGACCATGGATTAGGTAGTAGCTTCTTAGATATAACATTAAAAGTTCGGAAAAAAATTACATGAATTGAATTCATCAAAATTAAAAACTTTTCTGCTTCAAAGGATACCATTAAGAAAGTGAAAAGAAGCCAGGTGTGGTGGCTCAAGCGTGTAATCCCAGCACAAGTTTGGTATATGTTTTATTTCTCTTGAGTATAAACATATAGGTATATTAGTTAGTTCATATGGTATATTAGTTAGTTCTCATAATGTTCTAAAAATACTACCTGAGACTGGGTAATTTATTTTAAAAAGAGATTTGATTGACTCACTGTTCTGCCTGGCTGAGGAGGCCTCCAGAAATTTACAATCATGCCATAACAGGAAGCAGGCACTACTTACATGGCGGCAGGTGAGAGACGGCGTATGTGAAAATGCAGGAACTACCACTTATAAATCCATCAGATCTTGTGAAATTCACTCACTATCATGAGAACAGCATGAAAGAAACTGCCCCCATAACCAAAAAGTGGAAACAACTTTAATGTCTATCAATTAATTAATGGATAAATAAAATGTGGTATATTCATACAAAGGAACATTATTCAACAGTAAAAGTAAATAAAATATTGGCACATGCTACAACATGGGTGAACTTTCAAAAAATGATAAATGAAATAAGTCACAATAACTCATATGTTATATAGATTCCATTTATATGAAATGTCCAGAGTAGGCAAACCTACAGGAAGAGAGTAGATTATTTATTGTCAAGGGCTGGATACATGGAGGCTTGGAGAATGATGGCTAAGGAGAGTGGTGTTTCTTTTTGGGGTGATAAAAACTGTTCTAAAATTGATTGTGGTGACAGATGCACAACTCTGTGAATACACTAAAAGCCACTGAATAAACACTTTCGGCAGGGTGTGGTGGCTCACGCCTGCAATCCCAGCACTTTGCAAGGCTTAGGCAGGTGGATTCCTTGAGGCTCGGAGTTTGAGAACAGCCTGCCCAAGATGGCAAAACCTCGTCTCTACTAAAAATACAAAGTTTAGCTGGGCATGGTGACACATGCCTGTGATCCCAGCTAATTGGAAGACTGAAGCATGAGAATTGCTTGAACCTGTGAAATTGATGTTGCAGTGAGTCGAGATCATGCCACTGCATTGCAGCCTGGGCAACAGAGTGAGACTTGTAAAAACAAAACAAAACAAAACAACAACAAAAAAAAAAACCCAACACTTTAAATGGAGAATTATTTGTTATGTGGATTATATCTCAATAAAGTTGTTAAAAATAATTGAATTGTGGCCAAACGAGGTGGCTCACACCTGTAATCCTAGCACTTTGGGAGGCCAAGGTGGGTGGATTACCTGAGGTGGGGAGTTTGAGACCGGCCTGGCTAACATAGTGAAACTAAAAATACAAAAAACAGCCGGGCATGGTGGCGGGTGCCTGCAATCCCAGCTGCTCGGGAAGCTGAGGTGGAAGAATCACTTGAACCCGGGAGGTAGAGGTTGCGGTGAGCCGAGATCGTGCCATTGCACTCCAGCATGGGTGACAGAGTGAGACTCCATCTCCCCTGCTCCCCGCCAAAAAATTAAATTGCATCAGAAGACAAAAATGCACATACGACTACATTTACTGAAGCACTACTTGCAATAACAAAATACCTGAAACAGTCCAAATGCTCAACAATAATTTAACCCTTGTGTGATATATAACACAAGAACAAAATTAATCTTTAAAACTGTAAACTGCTTTCTGTTATGACACTGTGGATAGCAAAAAGCTGATTTAACCTAAGATTACAGAATTTGTATTTTGTGATAAAATAATAAGTAATTATGTTGGTATAGCAAAGCTGGGATTTTGGGTTCTCGGGAAAGAATAAACAATGAAAGATACCTGAGTTTCAGTCAATACCCTGAAGGGCTAAATTTCTATTGGAAATATCACTATAACCTTATGTTGACTTTGCCTTCAAAACAAGTGCATACACTTGTCCACACTTCTGTCCACTGAATAGGCCTAGAAATAAGAACCACTTCAGCAATAATGAAATGTGGTCTACAAAGGTATTTATTTTCCACTTAAATGAACAAGGGCTCCTGGGAGAAATGGCTGATTCCAGATCTGAGGCAGGAAACAGATTACGTCTGTATAATCTTGTCATACCAGAAAGCAAGAAAGATGTCAAAAACTACTAGGTTTAGGTCTAAAAGATTCAGGAGAAGCTGAATCCAACTTGAAGAGACTTCCAAAGGCCAAAGAGGAGAGGCAGATGATATCATCTTATATATAGAAAAATCTCTATTGATATTAGTGAGTATCAAAACTAATATCAAACATGTTTAAATCCATGTGTTCATGATCATACTAAAGAAAAACTCACTTGAAAGATATTAGGGGAAAAAATCTACCATTTATATCCGATTTGACTATACCAGTTGTACCGTGAGATACACAAGTAATTGAGTAGAGGAATGTTTTCTCTATGGATACATCTAACAAATAAATGAGGGAGGAAGGAATGAGAATTAGAGTATCACCATTTTTGTAGTCCTTAATAAAATAATAATCATTGGCAATGTAAAGACAACCAGCCATTATATGGCTCCTAAGAAAAGTATACAACCTAAGTTTTGAAGTAGTCTTGATAGAAAACAAAAAAGGCAAGACTGAGGTGTCTAGGTCTTACTAATAAGATACAGGAAATACAGTGCCAGAGGAACATGTTTAAATTTATAGAACAAGATAGGTTATTCAGTAAATATAAATTTAAAATTCCCTTAAAAGAGAAGACACCGTAAGTTAAGTTAGAGATAACGTGAACATGCATATAACAGTATAACGGTTCTATAAAAAAACACAACTGGTAACTGTGGTTTCTAAGAGTTAGAATTTGAGGCTGATGGGCAGAAGAGAAAGGGTAATTGCTTGTTAATACACATTTCTCTCTGCATTTTGCATTTTGTACCATATTACTTTTTTAAAAACATTAATTTTTAAGTCACAGGAAAAGCAACAAGATAATATAAATTACAGAAACAACCACGAACTCTTATTGGAGTGACTATGGGTAGTTGGTGAACTAGAATTCAGCGTTTATGTAAAGCTGTTTTTGTCTTTACCCTTACATTATCCAGTCAAAACATTACATTGCCCATTTTCCAAAGTTACTTAGGTCAGCTTCTTTCCCCTCTACCACTTTCATTAAGATATGTCATACATTTATAATACAGTTAGATTCATCAGTTATAGTCTCCATTTCATCCTAGTTTCTCCTGACATCTTGGTTGATTTTTTAATTTACACCAGGAAAGTTCATTCTACAAATGAATGCATAGAATCCATCTACCATCCCATTACCGTACAGAACAACAGTTCTATCACACCCCTTTTGTAGTGGACCACTCCCACACCTCCTTGCAACCACACATCTGTTTTCTGCTCTTATTAGCTTTGCCTTTTCCAGTATGTCATGTAAATGGAATAATCCAATACACTGCCTTTTAGTTCTGGCTTTGCTCAGCAAAATGCATGTAATATTTATCCATGTTGTTGCAGGAATAACCAGCTCACTCCATTTTATTGCTGAGTAGTATTCCATTGTACCACGTACTGAAAGACATCTTGGCTGTTTCTAGGTTTTGGTGACTTCTAAATAAAGCTGCTATAGATTTCTGTGTGAACAGAAGTTTTCAATACATTTAGGTAAATGCCCAGGAGTGGTATGTAAGAAACTATCAAACTGTCTTACAAAGGGGCAATACCATTTTGCATTCCCACTAGCAATAAATGAGAATGCCTGTTGCACCAGATCCTTGCGATTATTTATTTATTGTCTGTCTGTAACAATTCTAACCCAGGTATGCATAGCATCTAATTATGATTTTAATTTCCATTCTGTAATAATAAATGATATTAAGTATCTTTTCATATCCTTCTTTGCCATCCATGTATCTTCTTTGGAGAAGTACCTATTCAGATCTTTTGTAGGTCTTTTTCCTTTTTTGTAAATTAGCTTGTTTGTTTCCTTCCTATATTAGTTTCTTATTGCTGCTGTAACAAACTGTCACAAATATGGTGTCTAAAACAATCCAAATTTACTACTTTATAGTTCTGTATGTTAGAAATCTGCCAGAGGTCTCCCTGGCCTAAAATTAAGGTGTCAGTAGGACTGTGTTCCTTTCTGAAGGTTCTAGGGGAAAGTCCATTTCAATGCTTTTTCTAGCTTCCAGAAATCACGCATGACCCTTGGCTCATATTTCTCTTTCTTTATCTTCCAAGTTAACAACATTGGATTGAGTCTTTTTCACATCATATCTCTAACTTTCTCTTCTACATCGTCACTCCATTTTGGATTAGGATGTAGGTATCCTTGGGTGATGGGGTTGGGGGGACATTATTCTTCCTATCACACTTACTGGCAAGTTTTTCAAAGTTCTTGGTATATTTTGGCTAATCCAAGTCACTTGTTGGACTTGCAATTTCCAAATGTTTTCTCCCACTCAGCACTTGATTTTCATTCTTGCAATAGCACCTTTCTTAGAATAAAAGTTTAAAAGTTTAAACTTTTGATAATAAAGTCCAATTTATCAAAACATTATTAATGAATTGTGTTTTTGGGGTCAATTTTAAACACTCATTACCTAAGTCAAAGTCATGGAGATATTCTCAAAAGTTTTCTTCTAAAGTTTCATAGTTTTATGTTATACATTTTAGGTCAATGATGCATTATAAGTTAATTTTTGTACAGGTTGTGTAGTACATGTTGAGGGTCATTTTTTTCTTTTTTTTTGCATAGAGATGTTCAGTTGTTCTAGTACCATTTATTGAAAAAACTACCCTTTTTCTATGGAATTTCTTTTTAGCTTCTGCCAACAATCAGTTCATAATATTGGTGTGGGTCTATTTCTGGGCTCTCAATTCCATGTAACTGAATGATATGTTTACCCTTTGGCCAGGAACCACTGGCTTGACTTATGTAGCCTTATGTTAAAATTGGGTAGTGTGAATTCTCAACTTTGTTCCTCTTTTTCCATTTCAAATTTTGGGGGCTCTTCTAGTTCACTTGCCTTTCCACATATGTTTTAGAATTAGCCTGTCAATATCTACAAAAAAAAAATGCTGGGATTTTGGTCACGATTGCACTGAATTTATACGTCGCAATGGGGCAAATTGACATTTTAACAATATTGAGTTCCACTGCACTAATACTTAATGAAATACAGATTAAAAAGTAAGATATTTTCAATTACCAGACTTGCAAAGATCACAAAAGAAGGGTTAAAAAAAAATGACAAGGTTATACAGAAACATGAACTATATGCTTTGCTGGTGATGTACAAATTACTTCAATCTTTTTGGAAGGCAAACTGTAATCCATATAATTTTTTGTGTGTGTTTACTCTTTCATCCAGCAATTTTATTTCTAAGAATTGTTGGCACATATACTTGCAGAACAGTTATGTACCAGAATGTTTATCATAGCACTGAATACAAAAATACACATATGTAGTTTAAATTTAAGCGTCTATACTGGAGACAGGTTAAAAAAATGGTGTTTTCATAAAATGGAAAACAATGCAGTCATTAAGGCAAAACTAAATGTGTAAATAAGAGTAAAAATCAAGTTCTAACTATGATGAGGATACACTGAAGAACTCTACATGTAGGAGAGATCATGTAGATAAACTTAAAAAACTGATACTAGTATTGTAAAGTGTAGAGGAGGAAAGGCCAACAGGAAAGAAAACTATCTTATTAATTTATTATAATTTGAAGAACTTAACTATTAGGGGTAATGTCTGAGTAGATCATTCTAATTTCTCCTACCATTGACCTACTTTTGAATCTTGAAAAAAATTACTGTTTCGTAGTCTTGGATTTTTCCATCTATGTCAGAAATTACATACTTACATCAGTAGTCTGTGGATAGGGTATAGCAAACAAATTTTATCCAATTCTCAAAATGATCTTTGATCCAAAAAAGAGGAAGAACAGCTAATTTTTATGAACTTTTCCCATGTCAACATTATATTTATTCAGACTATATAAAGAAACAAACAGCAGAAGTAATTCCAAGTAAGAGCATATATTTTGTGCTAAAAGTTTCTTTTGAAGTACTTAGGAGGGAGAGCTACTAAGTATACTGAAAAAGGAACAAAATGGTAATCAGGAGATTTTTGTTCTTTATGGTAATTAATTTTGTTGAATCTCAACTTTCTCACCTGTAAAATTAGGAGTCAGGATTAGCCTTATTTCAATTAAAGTGCCCTACAAATAAGAACATTCTCAGATAATCTGTCCATTGAAGTTTGGGCTAATTAATAGAACTTGCTTAGTCTGACCTGTAGAAAGGTTAGATTTTTTTCTATCAAGACAGAAAGGAAAAACATAGACATTCTCAGCCTTTAAGACCATGTTTTAGAATGCTGTCTATTGAGTTACAAGAGTTCCCCTCTGTTTAATTTTATATTATTGATAATAATATATTACTTTTCACTTCTTTACCAAAAAGGAGCAGATACAGGATTGACAGACTCTTATGAGAAGGTCAGATTTCAACTGTACTATAGCAAACCTACCTATGCTTAATCTCTTTTCTGATCTTGTCATCCTATCACTATATTTTTTCAAAAGTACTTTGTACTTTAGCTTTACAGATGCTCCTCAGCTTATGATGGGGTTACATCCTGACAAACCCATCATGAGTTGAAAATATCCTAAGTTGAAAATGCATTTCATCCTAACCTACTGAACATCATAGCTTAGCATAGCCTACCTTAAACATGATCAGAACATTTAAATTAGTCTAAAGTTGGGCAAAAGCACCTAACACAAACTCTATTTTTAAATACAGTATTGAATACCTTATGTAATTTATTGAATACTGTGCTGAAAATGAAGAACAGAATGATTATGTGGATACTAAGTATGGTTTTAATTTATGATACAGAAAGAATATTTTCAGAAATAATGGCTAAATGATGCAACAATTGATTTCCAGAAGCTCTGGAAATCAATTCCTCCACTGAAACTACTGAGCTAGCAAGAACTCTCAGAATCAATGATTTCAGAACTCTAGAGTCTTAGCTGAATACTTGTGGCATCCAAGTGACTGCTTGGTGAAGAAAGAAGCTTCAGCATTTTCCATAGCAACTGTCACCTTAGGACCTGCAGAAAGCAGTGAAGGGAGAAAGGCCTGACTTCCTGGTGCAGATTGCTGCTGCCAGAGTAGAAAATAAGCACCCTGTCTAACAAAAATCAGAGTTGTAGATTTGGATCTGCCTAGTGGTTCACTGACTGGCCAGCACTGTTTCAATCCCCTCAAGTAGAAGCAGATTTCCCAGAGGCCTCTCTTGAAAGAATTTAAAGAAACAGAACACCTATTTTTTTCCCCTTTCCTTATTGGTTCCAGGCATTCAGGTAAACCTCTGTCAGGTCACCAGCTGGCTGTAGAGAATATGAAATAGAGACCTCAGTGATCACACATGACAAGGAATAGCCTTAGCAAAAATAGTTTGGAAAGTTACTAAACAAACGAATAACTGCAGCCTTCAAGAAGTATCAGCACCAGGAAAGCATAGTGACTCACTGCCTATAATCCCAGGGCTTTGGGAGGCTGAGATGAGTGGATCACTTGAGGTCAAGAGTTTGACCTTGGCTGACATGGTGAAATCCCATCTCTACTAAAAATTCAAACAAAAATTAGCCAGGCGTGGTGGTATATGCCTGTAATCCCACCTGCTTGGGTGGCTGAGGCAGAATCATATGAATCTGGGAGACAGAGGTTGTAGTAAGCCGAGATCACATCTCTGCACTCAAAACTGGGCAACAGAGTGAGCCTCTGTCTATACATAAATAAATAAATAATAATAATAGTATTCCCTGGGGGAGGAAATAATGAAATTTCAGTTACCACATTATAATACTCAAAACGTCTACTTCTCAACTAGAAATGTCAAAGCATACAGAGAAACCAGGAATGTATAATCTATGCACAAAAAGAAAATTGACAAAAACAATCTCTGAGGGAAGCCCATACACTGGATTTACCAGACAAAGACTTTAAGAAAAGCATGGACCAGGAATGAAAAGAAACCAGGAGAACAACATATGAACAAGCAGGTAATATTAACAATATTAGAAATTATTAAAAGAAATCTCAAATAGAAATTCTGGAGTTGAGAAGTACAACAGCTGAAAGAAAACAAAATTATAATAGCTGAAATTTAAAAAAAATCAATATAGGAGTACAAGAGCAGATCTGAGCATCTAAAAGAAAGACTCAGTGAACTTGAAAAGAGGGAAATTACTCAGTTTGAGAATCAGAAAGAAAAAGAATGAAGACAAATAAACAGTGCATTAAGGAACCTGGGTGAAATGATCAAGCATACCAACATACAGACTACGAGAATCAAAGAAGGAAAAGAGAGGGAGAAAGGAGCAGAAAAGAAGAAATAATAAAAAATACACCAAATTTGCTGAAAGACATGACTCTACAAATCCAGAAAGCTCAATGAACTTGAAGCAGGATAAATTAAAAGAGATCCACACAAAGACACATTAAATAAAACTGCTGAAAGAAAATGAAAATATTGAAAGTAGTAAGAATTGAGTTATCACATATAAAAAAATCTCAGTAAGATTAAGAGCAGGTTTATCATCAGAAAACATGGAGGCCAGAAGGCCATGGGATCATATAACTGTTGAAAGGAAAAACAACTGTCAACTAATAATTTGATATCCAGTAACATTCTCCTTCAAAAATAAAGGAAAAATTAAGACATTCCTAGATTTAAAAAATTTTAATGATTGCTTTTTAGCTTACTTTTCAAGCAAGCTAAGGAAGCCCATTACTAGCAGACTGGCCCAATATGAAATGCTAAAGGAAGATCTTCAGGTTGAAATGAAAGGAAACATTACACTGTAACTCAAAGGCATACAGAGAAATAGAGATCTCTGATAAAAGTATACAGATAAATAAATGCTAATATTATTGTATTTTTTGTTTGTAACCCTTCTTTCTGTTTCCAGTATGATTTAAAAGGCAATGCCTAAAACAATAACTGTAAATATATGTTAACAAGAACACAATGTATACAGATGTAATTTGTGATGACAATAATACAAAAGGGAGGGTACAGAGCTGGATATGAATGTGTGCCATTGAAGCAATCTTAGTATCAAGTATAATTTGATCATTATAAATTCAGGATGCTAAATGTAATCCCCATGGACACCACTAAGAAAATAATTTTAAAATGATACAAAACAAATTGAAGAAGGAATTAAAACTGGCACTAGAAAAAGCATCAATCAAATAAAAAATGCAGTATGGGAGGAACCAAGGAACAAAAACACATAGAGAAAATCAGCGAAATAGCATGACTAAGTGGTTCATTATTGATAATAACTTTAAATAACCTTATATTTTTATTGTAAATAGATTAAACTGACCAATTAAAAGGCAATGGGCAAAACACATCAAAAACTTTCTTCATATGGCTTTGAATTATAGTGTAGTGTTCTTTCATTTCAGTCTGAAGGACTTCCTTTAGCATTTCTTGTTGGACAGGTCTACTAGTGATGAGCATCCTTAACTTCTTCCTAATTTTTTTAAAAAAGATCTGGGAATGTTTGCACACTGTTGGTGGGAATGTAACTTACTACAGCCATTATGGAAAACAATATGGAGTCTCCTCAAAAAGTTAATAACAGAATTACCATATGATCAAGCAATCTCATTACTGGGTATAAATCCAAAGGAAATGAAATCAGTATGTTGAAGAAATATCTGAACTCCCATGTTCACTGCAGCATTATCTGAAACACCCAAGTTATGGAATCAACCTAAGTGTGCATCAACAGATGAATGGATAAAGAAAATGTGGCATACACACACACACACACACACACACACACACACACACACACACACACAGTGGAATGCTGTTCAGCCTTAAAAAAGAAGGATATCCTGTCATTTGCAACAACATGAATGAACTTGGAAGACATTATGTTAAGTGAAATAAGCTAGGCACAGAAAGATAACTATTGCATAATCTCACATGTGGAATTCAAACAAAAAAACCCAAAAAAACACTGAACTCCTCATAAAACTGGAGAGCAGAACAGTGGTTACAAGGGACTGGAGGAAGATCAAGTTGGGAAAGGATTGCTCAAAGGATACAAAATTTCAGTTGGATAGAAGAAATAAGTGCAAGAAAACTATTATACAATATGGTAACTATGATTAATAACAATGTATTGCATGCTTGGAACAAATATAGTTTTATTTAAAACTGAAAATAAAAAACACAGCCCGGTGCAGTTACTCATGCCTGTAATCCCAGCACTTTGAGAGGCCAAGGCAGGCAGATTACTTGAGGTCAGTAGTTTGAGACCAGAGTGACTAGACTAGCATGGTGAAATCCTGTCTACTAAAAATACAAAAAATTAGCTGGGCATAGTGGTGGGTGTCTGTAATCTCAGCTAATCAGGAGGCTGAGGCAGGATAATTGCTTGAACCCAGGAGGCAGAGGTTGCAGTGAGCTGAGACCATACCACTGCACTCCAGCCTGGGTGACAGAGATAGACTCTATCTCAAAAAATAATAAAAATAAACACAAGAATAGCTAGGAAATTACCTGTGAGGATGGGAAAGGGGGCAGGTAGAACTACTCCAAGGTATAAAAATGTGCTATAAACCTCTTTCATTAAATAGTATGGTACTGGCACAAGAATAAGCCATTAAATCAATGGAATAAAATATAAATTCTAAAAGTAGATCCAATTACACGTAAACATCTAGTATATGATAAAAGTGGTATCTCAAATCACTGCGTAAAAGATGCTCTGGTTAATACACAGCGTAGGGCAGAGGAGGGGTGTGCAAGCCCTGGGCCATCAACTGGTACCAGTCCATGACCTGTTAGGAACTGGGCCACAAAGTAGGAGGTGAGTGGAGGCCAAGCCAGCATCACTGCCTGACTGCTCTGTCTCCTATCAGGTCAGCAGCAGCATTAAATTATCATAGAAGTGGAAACCCTACTGTGAACTGTTCATGGGAAGGATCTAGGTTGTGTGCTCCTTATGAGAATCCAACTGATGCATGATGGTCTGAGGTGGTACAGTTTCATCCCAAACCATCCCCTTCACTCCACCCTTCATTCTGTGGAAAATCT
The DNA here is from genome assembly GCA_963574635.1 of Cheracebus regulus. Lineage (NCBI taxonomy): Eukaryota > Metazoa > Chordata > Mammalia > Primates > Pitheciidae > Cheracebus > Cheracebus regulus. Next base: position 24,499 of record CAUYQU010032982.1, read on the forward strand.
GTCTTCCATGAACCTGGTCCCTGGTGCCAAAAAGGTTGAGGATGGTTGGTGTAGGGAATACTAGACAGCCATTTGAAAAAAGGTAAAAGTAGACTCATTTTTTTCCATCATACCCAAGAATAAACTCCAAATGGATCAGAGATGTAAAAGTAAATCTTTTTTATAGATTTTTATAAATCTATAAAATTTATAAGATTTTTATAAATCTATACAAAAGATTTACTTTTAAAAGAAATAACCAGAGAGGAGAGATCCAAGATGGCCGATTAGCAACAGCTCAGGAATGTAGCCCCCAGTGAAAGTGCAGAGAACGAGTGGACGCCGCACTTTCCGATGAATTTTTGTTGCCCGCAGACAGGGAGATTCCCAGCAGAGGAGCCACACAGGTCACCAGCAAGACTCTTTTGGCCGGCGCGGCTGTTTTGCTGGCACCCCAGCGCGGCGCTTCTCGGTGCGGAGTATACGAGATGGACAGGCTCGGCTGGTCCCATCCCCACTAGGAAAACAGCAATTGGAAGCGCTGAGGACTGAGAGTTTCACAGCAAGTACAGTGAACCTGGGAAGGTCCAGCTCTGTGGGGAACGGGCAACCACCAAAGGAAAACTAAGAAACAGAAAAAACTTCATCACCGGGTGGAGAGAGATCCAAGATGGCCGCATAGCAGCAGCTCAGGATTGTGGCTCCCGGTGAAGGCGCAGAGACTGAGTGGATGCTGCAATTGCAGACGAATTTTTGATGCCCACAAACTGGGAGATTCCCAGTGAAGGAGCCACACGGGTTGCCAGCGCAACTCTCTTGGCTGGCGCGGCGCTTCTCGGTGCGGAGTGTACGGGACTGGGTGCCCTTTTAGTCGGGCTCGGGGGGGTCCCATCCCCACAAGGAGAACAGCAATTGGAAGCGCTGAGGACGGAGAAAGCACAGCTGAACCCGGGAAGGCCCAGCTCTGTGGGGAAGGGGCGCCCCCCCGAAGGAAAACTAAGAAACAGAAAAAACTTCATCACCAA
>CAUYQU010032983.1:0-42187 GCA_963574635.1 Cheracebus regulus
TGTTGATCACAGTGCAGGTATACAGGCCCTTCCATGCACCCCTTGTTCTGAAAAAGGTGTGGGTCTCGTACATGTGGCGCTTAAACACATCCACTATCTTTCATTATCTCACTTCAGTCTAAAAGTCTGGACTAAAAGACTTATCAGAAATAAAAGTCAAAAGCAAAGATGTTTATCACAGCATTCCCTTTTTTTTTTTTTTTTTTTTTGAGACAGAATTCCACTCTGTTGCCCAGGCTGGAGTGCAGTGGCCCAGTCTCAGCTCACTGCAGCCTCTGCCTCCTGGGTTCAAGTGAGTCTCCTGTCTTAGCACCCCTCGTAGCTGGGATTACAGGTGCCTGCCACCACACCCAGCTACACACCCAGCTAATTTTTTTGTATTTTTAGTAGAGATGGGGTTTCACCACGTTGGCTAGGCTGGTTTTGAACTCCTGACCTCAAGTGATCCACCCATCTTGGTCTCCCAAAGTGCTGGGATTACAGGCATGAGCCACTGCACCTGGCGAAAGCGTTCTTTGTAATAGCAAAAATTTGAATGTAATCTTTTTTTTTTTTAAAGGCTGAATGTAATCTTAATGTTCAAAAGTAGAAAAAAAATTTTACATCAAATGTGGAATATTATGCCCCCATTAAAAAGAAGGTCTTCTTTAATGTCAAAAAGAAATGCCCAAACAAAACCAAAAGCCATTAAATTGCATTTGGTAACACAATTTCGCATATTGCACAGACTGTTGAAGGCAGTGTTGCTATCATTCTGAGACTGCTGCATGTGTCTCATGGAATAAAGCAAGTGAATCAGGTTGTGTTGCTGAGAGGCAGGATTTTCAGCAAAAGTAAAAGATCATGTTAAGTATAACTAGGTAGCCTTGAATTTAAATCGAAAATAGCAGCATGCACTTAGGATGTTTATCTTAAAAACAAATAGGCAAACATTTTCTAGTTCTGTCTGCTGAAAGGACTAATAACTAATCAGTTTCAATGAGTATCCACAGCATCCACATTCATTGTGGTCTCTACATATTTCCTCTTTACAGGAATAGATGAGGTAAGTCTGGACCATCTTGTCACAGTGGAAGCAAAGAAACAATCAGGGACAATTAGGATCATGTCAAAAGGACTCATGTGCCATCCTGAAGCTCCTACTGTCTGAAGATGAGACCCTTTAGGCGTCAACAGAAATAACTGCAATGGATTCAAATACACAAAACAGGTTTAAATACGTAAGGTCATAATGGTACTAAAAACAGAACTCAGTGGTCACCTTTGGAGGATGCTTGGGAACAAACTCATTATTTGGAAAATTGGTAAATAAGGGAGAAAAAAAAAAACATCGATCCTGCTGTTCCTAAGTGAACTGTACCATAGGGTAGCTGAATAGTGGATCCAGGGGCGGGGGTGCAGTTCTCTTTGTAGAAGTATTCCAGATAATAAATAAAGAAGAGTAACAGGGCCAGGTGTGGTGGTTCATGCCTGTAATCCCAGTACTTTGGGAGGTGGATCACTTGAGGTCAGGAGTTCAAGACCGGCCTGGCCAACATAGTGAAACTCCATGTCTACTAAAAATATAAAAATTAGCCAGTCATGGTGATGGACGCCTGTAATCCTAGCTTCTTAGGAGGCTGAGTCATGACAATCGCTTGAACCCAAGATGTGGAGGTTGCAGTGAGCAGAGATCATGTCACTGCACTCCAGCCTGGGCGACACAGCAAGACTGTGTCAAAAAAACAAAACAAAACAAAACAAAAAACAAAGGTGGGGCACAGTGGGTCATATCTGTAATCCCAGCACTTTGGGAGGCTGAGGTGGGCAGATCGTCTGAGGTCAGGAGTTCGAGACCAGCCTGGTCAACATGATGAAACCCTGTCTCTACTAAAAATTAAAAAAATTAGGGGGGGCGCCGTGGCACACGCCTGTAATCTCAGCTACTTGGGAGGGTGAGGCAGGAGAATTGTTTAAACCCAGGAGGTGGAGGTTGCAGTGAGCCAAGATCCCACCATTGCACTCCAGCCAGGCATTTGTAAAATAACAATTTTTTTTTTTTGGTACAGAGTTTCACTCTTGTTTCCCAGGCCAGAGTGCAATGGTGCGATCTTGGCTCACTGCAACTTCCGCCTCCCGGGTTCAAGCTATTCTCCTGCCTCAGCCTCCTGAGTAGCTCGGATTACAGGCACTCTCCACCATGGATCTGGGCAAGCATGATCAATGGCTGTGAACATCACAAAAAGGAACACCTTCATTCTGTGCCTCCTTTGGGGAGTGCACTCCACCACTTAATATTCTTAACCCCAAAACCAAACTTGAAGCTCGTGCAGCCTGTAGATCTACCCACCAGTTTACAGGAAATACATGGGGGCAGAGGAATCTATTAAATGACACCACAGGAAGACAATCCTCAACATCCAGATGGTGGGAAAGTGCAGGACAAGGGGTCACGTTTTCTCAACAAATAAATCCTAAGGAAAAATTAAAGGGAAGGAGGCAAAACCTGTGGGCTAAATGAGATTCCGCAGACTCAAAAACCAATCGCAATATGGGAACCCTGATTGGATCCAGATTCAAACCACCAAAGAATCATGAAACAACTGGGGAACCTGAACACCAACTGGATTGCTACTGGAAATTAAGTACATGTTAACTTTTAATTTTTTTATGTGTAATAAATGGTATTTTGGTGATTTTTAAAAAAATGCCTTTGACTTTTAAATATTTATACGAAGCATCTGCCAAAACAATGAACAGATTATACCTGTAATTTGCTTGCAAATTATCCAGGTGATTAATAGGTAGGATGAAACAGAAGGATTATGATTTGGAAACTGCAGAGAGCAGGTGATTAGTGTGTGGGGCTCACATCGTTCTACTGTCATACAGTGTTGGAAGTTTTTTCATAATAAAAACGGTTAGAAGACATCCAAAATGAGATTTTTTTTTCTTAAGCCATTTAATGACATGGAGAAATGTTCACGATATGGCCAGGATGGAAAAAAGCTACAAAACTAACAGAGAGTGTTCTCTCGGCTTGTATACACACAGTTTTGAAGCCAAAAGAAGAAAATTCAACATGATGTTAATAACAACTGTTATCTCTTTATGGTGGTATAATGGGTGTTTTTAAAATCTCCTTCTTTATATTTTCTGTTTCCTATTATGAGTAGGCCTTACTTTATAATTATAGAAATAGATTTTAAAAGGCATCGAACCTGGGATTTGTTAGGGAAAGCCCAGCTGTGATGCTCACAGTGTGTTTATTTCTGCTTTTCCTAATCACTTCCAACAACCTCCCAAACGGCCAAGAACCCAGAGGCTTTTGCCATGAAGAACTCCCAGATTTTATCAAATAAACAATTCACAGCAGACCTACTACAGAAGCACCTTCCCCAGGCAGACAGACAGACAGACGGCACCCACAGTTCTTTACCCCAAGGGGAAAATAACCACGCCGAAAAAAGCCCTTGGCAAAGACGAGCACAGCACTTCCGGTCTCAGTAGGATGGACCGGCCATCTAGCCACCGTGACAGGGCAGTGCCAGGTGGGCCGGTGACAAACAGCCACCAAGACACAGGATCTGTAAGGAAAACTCTACAAAGTGGAGAAAATAATTCTAATAACCCGTTCATACAAACTAGGAAACTTCATTTGGGCTCTCAGAAGAGGCTCTGTGAGAGGGCGAAATAGTGAAAGATGTCCAAATCCTCTCCTCTTCTAGACGGGCAAAACAGCTCTAAGGTTCCCACTGCTGAGCAGCCTCAGCTTCCCAAATGCTTTCCATGCAGTCTGACAAGTATCGCACCCTCGCTGGCTGCCTTTGGCTTCCAGTTAAAATCCACAGAATGCCTTTGCCCTGCTTTTCTTACCTTACACCTGTCCCCTGACATGCATGGACATTTTTTGGCCTTCACATTTTATAAAAGGTCTTGGCCGGGCACAGTGGCTCACACCTGTAATCCCAGCATTTTGGGAGGCTGAGGTGGGCGGATCAGGGGGTCAGGAGAGCAAGACCATCCTGGCTAATGCGGTGAAACCCCATCTCTACTAAAAAAAAAAAAAAACAAAAAGTTCGCCGGGCGTGGTGGCATGTGCCTGTAGTCCCAGCTACTCAGGAGGCTGAGGCAGAAGAACCGCTTGAACCCAGGAGGCAGAGATCATGCCACTACACTCCAGCCTGGGCAACAAGAGCGAAACTGTCTCCAAAAAAAAAAGGTCTTATCAGCTGTATGTTGCTAGGACGTATGGACCAAAAAAAAGCATGCCCTGGACCTTGCTGCCCTGTGGTCTGCAGTCTGTGGAGGAAGAAACACAGACACCCAAGATTGCCCCTTTCCCTATTCCCTAACATTTGAGTTGTGGGGGTCTCAGTTCATGCCCGCACTTTTTTAAACGTAAGGAAATAAATAGCATAAACTCCCGTGGGAAAGTTGGATGACATCCCTTTAAGAGAGTTGCCCTTTAAGGCAGGCTGGGGAACACAAGCCACTTTACGTTTTTGGCAGCAGGACCAGGGGACTTCCACGAAATTGTGCAGAGATGGGAACTGGCTGCAGGCCAGGAGCTGAATTCCTCGTGCTGCTTTGATCCTAAAGAACAGGTCGCTTCTCCCGACCGTGTGACCACAGGACTCTCCAGAGAAGCATCAGTGTGTGCCCAGGCTGGTCATCGCCACGAGTCCGGCCTGGCCATGTCCTGGTCACCTCTCCTGGCTGTAATGGCTGTTTCCACCACAAGGGGCAGCCGCGGCAAAGACAGGAATATCACCCACAGGCCTGGAAGAGGGGCTGGGTAGAGCGGGACCCAGGGACCCGCCACCACAGTGCCTCTTGCTTTCCCAAACTGGGCTCCAGCAGGCGCTGGCCCTGGTTAGCCAGAAGGAGATTCCACCCCAGGAGGGCCCTGCTTGGCGTCATGGTGAGCTGACCTGCCCTCTGAAAGTACAAAACCTTTTTTTTTTTTTTTTTTTTTGAGACGGAGTTTCACTGTTGTTACCCCGGCTGGAGTGCAATGGCGCGATCTCTGCTCACCGCAACCTCCACCTCCTGGGTTCAAGCAATTCTCCTGCCTCAGCCTCCCGAGTAGCTCAGACTACAGGCGTGCACCACCATGTCCAGCTAATTTTTTTTTTTTTTTAAGTAGGGACGAGGTTTCACTATGTTGACCAGGATGGTCTCAATTTCTTGACCTCGTGATCCACCCGCCTCGGCCTCCCAAAGTGCTGGGATTATAGGCGTGAGCCACCATGCCTAGCCACAAAACCATTTTTTAAATAGCTTAGATAACTGGGAATGCTTTGAGGGTATTTTAAATGATTTGTCTTCTTGGAGAGATTGGGATAGCCAGCATGCAACAGTTCTTACACACAGAAGTTCCTGCTGGCTCGCAGCCTTGGGCAATTGCCTCAGTTTCCTCACCTGTAATACAAGGTAGAGAACCATATTCACCTCACAGGAAGTTTGTGAGAAGATGACATGAAGTCTTGGCAAGCACATGGCATGTTCTCAGTACATTATAAGAACACTGGTAGTGTTTTTTATCCTATTCAATATAACAGGTGATCAAGCCAGCAATGGCATGTTGGGGGAAAGAAAGGAAAAAAAAATAGGGGTGCAAATTGGAGAACACAGACGATGAATTCTACACAAGTTCAAGAACAGAAGGAAACATCAGGGAAGAGGCGGATAATTTGTGGTACTTAAAGGAGCTGCCGAGGCCTGGTGTGCTGGCTCATGCTTGTAATCTCAGTGCTTTGGGAGGCTGAGGTGGGTGGATCATGAGGTCAGGAGTTCGAAACCATCCTGGCCAACATGATGAAACCCCGTCTCTACTAAAACACACACACACACACACACACACACACACACACACACACACACACACACACACACACATTAGCTGGGCGTGGTGGTGCACGCCTGTAGTCCCTGCTACTTGGGAGGCTGAGGGAATCAAGTGAACCTGGAAAGTGGAGGTTCCAGTGAGCTGAGATGGCACCACTGCACTCTAGCCTGGGCAACAGAGTGAGACTCTGTCTCAAAAAAAAAAAACAAAGGAGCTGCTGCCAAAGTTCCCACCCAGGCAATCAGACAGTGAGCTGCAAATTGGTTTTGAGTTGGTGAGTTTGCACAGTGCTGTGTTCTTGGCACCCAGCACAGCTGCTGGCTCATAGTAGGAGCTTATTAAATATTTTGGAAGGATGGGAGGAGGGGATTGTGATATAAGTAGGCATCTACTCAACATTTCCTCTGTGCCATGCATTGTAAACATTTCCACATAATTTAACTCTGGTTTTATTACTGTCATTTCACAGATGACATGGAGTCTCCAAGAGGTTAAGTCAAAGGTTTTTTTTTCTTTTCCCAGCAATCAGGCCCAATCCCCAACATAGCTTTTAAACAAAAGCAGCTGAGGCATTTACTCTGGTCAGTAACGAAAATTCAACATTCTTCCGTCACTGATGTAACTTATAGGGTGCTTTTTGTATTGATTCCTTTTATCTTTGTATATGAGGCTAAGATAAACCTGTATGCATTTAACTTAATTCAGTCATTTAAGGGAATAAAGAACAAAAGGAAGAATCTGTATTAAATTAGGCAAAATAAGAGGAAGCATTTTAAACAAAATATTATGTTAAGAGGTTCAAGTTTTTTTAAATCGCCCCATTGAGTAATCCCCAAATTACTATTGTTGTGCTATTCAATATTCTCCATCCATAACGGCTGATGAAAATGCACAATCAGGCCAAATACAAAGTTACAACAATTTTTTAACTTAATTTTGACTCTGTATTACTGAAACAACAACAACAAAATCAAAACTTTCCGGGATCTAACAAATTTAACTACAAATTACGAGTCAGATCCTCTCAACAATTTGATGTCTGTAGCAACAGAATGTTTCCCAAATCAAATTTCACAGATTTTTCATTAACAAATGTCCCCATGGTTCCCTCTTCAGAGCTGGAGCCAAAATGGAAATTGGTATGAAACTTAGTGAAAATGTACGGAGAGCAGATGACTGAGCAGCAAGGAGGAGGAAAACAGGAGGGCAGCGTTTGCTCTTCATTTGGAAGAATTAGCAAAGCAGATCCAGCTGAAGGTTGGCACTATGTACCTTGCCCAAACCTTTCGAGGGCTGAACACGCAAAGGCCAAGTCAGTAGATGGTTAGGTGCAATTTCACACCTCACTGTACAGCGACACAACGGGAATTTTTTTTTTAACGTGTCATTGAACTTCAGCAGCACGAATAGGCTTTTTTGCTCCAAAGATTCCAGTTTTCTTGAGAGCTGCACACCCTTAACCTACAAGCACCGTTTTTACATCAGGCTAGGTAAGATGCAAGTAAATTAAAGATTTCTTTCTATTATTCCCAGAGAGTAAATAAGCATTTCTGAATTATAAGCGTTTTGGAAAACTGCTTTTCATCAGATGTATGGAAAGAAGTTTCTTCTCTGAGAAAGGTCAAGATGTATGTGGATTTGGCATTCTTCTCCCGAGCTGAGGCTATGAGGCGGAGTAAGACCGTTATTGGGTCTAGAAAGGTGTAGGAGTAGGATGGGAGAAAAGGGCAGGAATAATCATGATAATCATTATAACGGGAGCACTCCCTGCATGCCACGCTTTGTCCCCAGCACTTTGGAAACAGCCACTGGGATGCCACCCTATGAGGCAGGTATTGTTAGTGTCTCTGCTTTGCCAATAAGGAAACCGGGGTAGGAGAAGTTGATGAACTCAGTCACACAGCTGAGAGGTGAATGGGAAAGTGGCTTCCCCAAAGATTCTTTCCAAATGTGCATGGCGGCCCCCAGCCCTGCCGTGGTGTAAATACAGGGAGTCTGGATGGGAACAGACGTTTCGTCTATAAACAAGGAAGAGCTCAAACATCTGGTCCTCCCTTTGTGGCTGCAGACACTGTGCAGGTACAAGCCCTTTGGCCTGCCTGGTCCATGTACCATAAATACCAAGAGACCTGCTGCTCTTCAGAAACCAGCCTGGGCATGCAGAGACCTCGGGCTGAGGACTGAGCCTCTTGCTGTGGGCCTCCCAGCCAGCGTGAACACAGAAACAGGCTTATGGGGAGAAATCTGACATCCCCCCACCACCCCACCAATTGGCAGGAGCTGTTCACCTATCCCCTTTTTACTGCAGTAGCATACACATAACATGAAATGTACCATCTTCATCATTTTTAAGTGTACAGCTCAGTGGCATTAAGTACATTCACAATACTGTGCAACCATCCATTGCCAGAGCTCTTTTCATCTTCCCACACTGAAATTCTGTACCCATTAAACACTAACTCCTGATTCCCCACTCCCGCAGCCCTACACCTGCCACTCTACTTTCTCTCTCTCTGAATTTCACTGCTCTAGGGACCTCCTAGGAGTAAAATCATGCAGTATTTATCCTTTTCTGTCTGGCTTATTTCACTTAGCATGATATCCTCAAGGTTCATCCATGTTGGAGCATGCGTCAGAATTTTCTTCCTTTTAGAGGCTCAATACTATGCCATTACATGTAGATACCACATTTTATGTATCCATTCAGCCACTGATGGTCACTTGGGTGGCTTCAATGTGCACGTACCGCATTTAGACACAATAAATAGCTTCTTCCTGGTGTAACACACATGATTAGAACTGCTATTCGTAAAGCACAGCCCCAGTTTACCTGTGAAGGCTGTGGCCGTCACTCAGCCTGGATGTGGAAGTGTAGGAAAGCTGGCTTCATGCTGCTAGAGCTTCTCACTTCTCTATTAAACAATAGGGAAAGCTGGATTTTTAAAGGACACCTAATTTTTTAAATGGCTAATGATTCAAATGCTTTAAGACACTGCAAGCCAAACAAAACTGCCCCAGACACTGGGTGTAGCTCTCAGATCCCGTGAGGCCTCAGCCTTTTAACAATTCCACGTGGCAGAGTTCTGTAGATGAGGAAGCAGTGCTTAGAAGTTAAGTGAGTTGCCCAAGGTCACACAGTGGCTCTGTGCTTGAATGGAAGTCGTCAGCTCTAAGCTCAGTCTCCTTCCAAAATGCCACTGCTACCTATGCAACAATGCCTTGTAAATGACAACACAGTTTTAATGCATGATGGTTAACATGAATGAAGAGGTAGCTTTGAGTAGGGCCCTAAGCGCAGTTCACTTGATTTAAAAATCATATCCAACGCCCAGCCAGCTGGGGCCAGGGGTCTTATTAAGTGCTCCTGACCTCCCAGTGCAGAAAACAGCACTTCCACCTTCACAGCCTGACACAGCATGTACACGGAACCCATCAGAAAACAGGGGTCGGGCTTCCAGTTGTTCATCAGAACCCTGACAGGTGATAGCTTCCGAGGCTGGGGGTTCTGAGATCCTGCAGGGAGCTCTGGTACTTAGTCAGATCCTGGGAACACCAGGCTGTCATTAACCCCTAGGGTGCAAAGGCCTGACATTCTTTAGCTTGACTGGACTCCCTAAAACTGGAGATACTGGGCTCCTCTGGAGCAAGGAGGGTTAAATAGTGCATCTGTTTTCTCTCTCAGAAGGTCAGGAACCAAGGCACGGGTTTAAAAGCATTCTTCACACAGAGGCAGATAACCCCTCTGACACGGGCCTCCAAGCAAGCCTGCTGTGCAGCCTCGAGGAGCCCCTCCCCGCCCCGGGGACAGGCCCACAGCACCCAAGGCAAGGCTGGGCTGCTCTCAGAGCCTGAAACAGGAAGAGGCCCACTCTGGCCTTGACATGCTTTCTGGCCCTCTCTAGAATATTCTAGCTTGCTCTGAGCCCTTTGGCACCAGCCATGCAGCAGTGAACAGAAGAGCAAAGTCCCCGTCAGGGGTGGTCACATTCTTGCAGGATAGGGAGGCAGAGTGATCAGGCTACACATGGTAAATAAGCAGATTGTCCCGTTGGTTTGACAGTACTGAGTCCTCTGAGGGATTGGCATGCAGGGGCAGGGAGACGTGGGGCGGTCAGCACCAGCCAGCGGTGGTGTGGACTCATGGCATGTCTGGCTTCTTGCCTGCTCCGGACTGCGGGTGTAACTCAGTGCACACTTCAGGACCTGAAACACTGCAGAGCCTCAGGTGGTGAGTGCTCCTCAAGGCCATCGTGTCCACATCACCCTGGTCCCTCGGTCTCCTCTCTGTGCCACCTCTTTAGGCCTCGGAGGCATTGCAATGCAAACTCATCCCCATCACTGCCTGTCCCAGAGGCCTTCTCAATGCCTCTCCAGCCTCCTCCCTCCTCTCGGCCTCCACTTCCACATCTTGAAAATGGGGGCATTAACAGGACCTACGCGGTGGTAAGGATTTGATACAACTGCAGAGTTCAGAGCAGTGCTTTAGCCATTGGTAGTAGCAGAAGTACTTGTCACCATTGCTGTTGACGCAGCAGCTTGTTTTTAAAAAGTCAAGTTCTTTTTCTCTTAAAGCCATCACAAAAGCAAGCCCAGACCTTTCATCCTGTGTTGATTCTAAGGCTTCCGAAGCTGGAAGGTCCCAGCTCTCAAACCCAGCTTCAGGAAACTGAGACAGGTGTGGATACCCCTGGCCTTACTACTTTCCAGAGGCCAGAGAGCATAGCATGAGGCAGCACCCTCACCTCCAGCCCCGATGTCAGAGGCCCCAGGTTCTGGGTCTCGCCAGTCCAGGGACACATGTATTGCCGTTTCCTTTGTCCCTGCTGCTGGGGGGAATGGCCCTGCAGCCCGCAGCCTCTTGGCCCTGCTGGAAAACACCTGAGCCATGGTTACTGTTTATCTGGAGCCAAGTGGGTATCCGTACAGGATCCATGACATTTCCAGCCCAGCTGAGAAGGACTCTTGGAGCAGTTCTGGCCATGCCAGGCTGGCCAGGAGGAAGGACAGCTATGTCTGGGGGGTCAGCAGGGCACACAGAAGTCCGAGGAGAGCAGCAGAATGGATACGGGAGTTAGGAGATGTCCGTTCGTGTCTCTAGTCTAGATGTGTAACTGCAGGGGAAGCCATAGCCTAAGTTTCCCCAGCTGTAAAATTGGGGTTAATAATCCCTGTGCTGTTGATTTATTTTGAAGAAGTGTAATTATATATATATATATTAAAATATATATATAATTGAAATTATATATAATGTAATTGACACCGGCGACACAGCAGTGAACAGAAGAGCAAAGTCAGCAGTGAACAGAAGAGCAAATACTATATATATATTTAGTGTAAAATGCCATGGCAGCACATACAACTGTCGTCATGACAAGGTTAAGGTGGAGAAACTCGTAAAAAGGTGAGTTGTGACATGAACTGAACCCTGAGCTGAGGTCCTCATTTTATGCCCCCGCACTTGTACAGAGAGCGAGCTCCTTATTCGTTTTCTGACCTGACATCTTTAGCGACGGGAACAGGAGCTTCTGCTGCCTGAACCATAGAGGCCTTTGGGAAGGTCTGGGATGCTGACCTCTTCTTAAAGAAATGTGCAGGTCTTGCCCTTCCCTGCCCCTGGTGGAGACCCTTCCAGCCCCCTCGGCCAACAGTGTCTAAACAAACCCTGATTCTGCTCTGGGCCACGCTAAGCTGGGGGCTGGGAAGGCAGGGTGGTCCTGCCCCGCTCCCTGCCTTGGGAAGTGTGTTCTTTAGCCAGACGACACAGAGGCAGTTTGTGTAGAGTGAGATCATGCTCTGAACACAGCTATTTGTGTCGTCTTGTTTGGGGGGCAGTAGTCGGAGGGACCCACAGAGAGGAGGTCACCATTGTGCAAGGAGGGTTTGAGGGATGCGTGGAGACTCTCTAGGTCTCTCAAGCTTGCAACTATGCTGCCAAATCCCCAAATCCCCACCCCCTGGGTGATTTCTGCCAGAGCCACAGACCTCTTTTCCTAGTACTGATTTCAGTTTTTTTTAAGTTGACTCATTTTTAGTTATTTTTAAAGTAAACATTATACTATGGTAAACAAAAAACCAGTTCCACTTGCCAAAAATAGAAAGAAATGCTAAAAATAAATACAAAGAAGGGAAGTTATTAAATCATAAGCAGATACTGCAGCATGCTGGAGTCTGAGGCCTGCTTTCCTGTTAGTGAAAAAGGGAAATCGCAAGTGTTGGAGAGGTGTTAAGGACACACGGGCACCAGCAGGAAGAGCCTTTCTCCCTGACACCACTGAGAAGGAACTGGAGGGCAGTGGCATTCTCCGGAAAGGACAGGTGTATTTAATATCCCACCCGCGCATTCCCTAACACCCTCTCTGGGAGTGTGCCCCTTATGTTGGGAGAGTTGCCATAGGTGGAAAAGATGGTGAGGAATCTGAGTGCCAGAAAGGGAGCGCGGGCTTGGGGTAGTGCTTGTTTCGTCGAGGACGAGGGCAATGGACTAAGCTCGAGGTCTGAGGGAGAACTGTGTGATGATGGTGAATGCAACAATATCAACAACCACGGCTCCCAGCTCCTGCAGGCTGCCTGGGGGTCAGGCACTGCCTGCAGGGCTCGAGATGATTATTTCATTTCATCCTCACCCTGCCTCCCTCCTCTGCTCACACCCAGTCCTCACCCGGCCTCGTCCCTCTGAGCTGACCTCAGGCTGCAGGCCACACGCAGAGAGCTTCCCCTCCCTCAAGGTCCCCCAACACCGCTGCAGCAGACCAGGTGCAGTCCTTACTGCTTCTGAGGCGGCTTGGAGGGAAGGGCCAGGTCCGAGGTCATGGAGCCTGCAGCTCTCAACTGTGTGCTGAGGAACAGGACTCCACGTTTAATTTATAAACTCCCAACTTTTCAAATTAAAAAAAAAGTATTGTGGTAAAATATGCATAACATACAATTTCCCATCTTAACCCTTTTTACATGTACAGCTCAGTGCATTAGGTACATTCACATTGCTGCGTAGCCATAGGCACCATCCACCTCCGGGACGTTTTCATCTTCCCCTGCTGAAACTCTGCACCCATTAAACACCAACTCCCCACTCCCTCCAGCCCCTGGCACCCACCATCCTTCTTTCTGTCTCTATGAATTTGATGACTGGGTGCCTCACATAAGTGGAATCATCCTGCATCTGCCCTTCTGAGTGTGGCTTATTTGACTTACCATTACATCCTCAAGGTCCATCCATGTTGCAGCATGCATCAGAATCTCCTTCCATTTGAAGGCTGAACCATAGCCTGCTGTATGGATAGGCCACATTGTGTCTATCCATTTGGATGAACACGTGGATTGCTCCTACCTTTTGGCTATTGTGTGAATAATGCTGCTCTGAACGTGGGTTTTCAAATACCTGTTTGGGTCTCCGTGTTCTTCCTTTTGGGTATATACCTCGGAGTGGATGAATTCCCAACTTTGAACATGATTAGGCAGGAGCTTGCTACCCCAGGACACTGCACAGTGAGCAGGCTCCTGTGGCTCACCTCCTGCCCATGCCTCCCTGGTCCCAGCTCGGTCTGAGAGATGTATGTCCTTCCTTTGAGATACTATTGTTCTAAGCCCCACCACATTCTACAAACCTCCATCACACACACATGCTGAAGGCTAAAACTCCAATTCTGCAGGTGCATCAGTTCCAAGAGTAGTTGTTCGATGGCGAGGGGGTGATGGGCACTCTGTAGCTGGGGTCCTGGGGAAAGGCCGCAGCCGAGCACTCTCCGGGGAGCTGGGCACAAGGCAAGCAGCCAGGACCCACCCTCATGTCTGTCCACATTTCTGATGGAGCCCAGGTGACTTCCACCAGCACCTTCCCTCTTCAGAGACCCCCTGTCCTGTCTGAAGAGCCATCAAGTGGACTATAACTGGGACAAGCTGTCTGCAGCTGGTGATAACCAAAATCAGTCTTGGGGAGGAGGTAGTCATTCCCCTGAAAGTCCTAACGGCCTTGTAGGGACGGGCCACAGAAACATCTCCAACCACTTATTCCCTGTGCAGAGGCCAGAAGGGAGCTTTCATCTTAGTAGCTAACTGAGTCTGAGTTTCCCAGGCATCTCCTCTCACCAGTCTTTCTTATGGCAGTCATCATAACAGTTCATTAATTTAAAAATATTTCCACCCCCTTTATCTACCAGTACAAGCAGTCACTCTAGCCAGCTAAATTAGTCCCTTTAAAACTTTATCTTGCTAATTCCAAGTACTTCATCACCCCATATCCAGACACTGGGAGGCTCAGCCTGCAGACATCTGCCTGACAAACATAGAGCAGCTGGCGGGCTACACGCATAAATTAATGCAAAGTCCTGGTTAATCAACATCTGGTGCAGCTCTTCCTCAAGGCACTCCTAGGGGATGAAGCTTACTTTGAGCTGGCCATTTGGTGTTCGTCCCTCTTGGTCAGCTACCATGAGCTCAACGTTCCCTGCCCTATATCCTCCCTTGGCCAGGAGCCAGTGTACATGGGCAAGCACGGTGCCCATAAGCCGAGCAGATCCCTGGAAACCCACCCACCAATTAGAACTGTTCCTTGCAGGAAAGGCTGCCTAGACGAACCACCTAACACCCAGGCCGTGATGATTCCCAGCCCCCCACCCAGACCCCAGCCAGAAGCCATAGCAAGCCGCCAATGTCGAGCAGAGGATCCCTGTAGGAAGATCGGGAAGGTCTAAATCTGAGCTCACTAATAGGCCAGAGGGTAAGACAGAACACGGAGGTGAAAGACAGGGAGGGGATGGAAGCCAGCACATGGGTCAAAGACCAGCCCATGAGGGAAATGCCCGCTCATAAGACACAAGCATCTCGCCTGCTTGGCTGGAAATCCCGAAATTTCCCCAGTATTTCTGGAAGCATCTGGGCTCTTGCAGAATACAGTGGCATTTCCCATAAGACACTGGACCCGGACACCTCCTGTCCCAAGGAGCCCACCACCTCCAGGGTCCTACTGAGCCGCCGTCCATGCTGAGAGCTGCACTAGGAGAAGCCCGGGTAAAGGCTGCTGTGGTTACCTGGGAAACCTCAGGAGTCCCAGAGTATGTGCTTTTGTCCATTCTAAATATTCCTTCCATAGAGTTGCCCTCAAGATCCAACCAGACCCTCTGTGCGAGCTCTGCTAACTGTCACCTCTGTGCAGTGCATGAGGTCGTTCTGCAAAAGCATCTGCTCCAGCGCCTGGCTGTCCTGGATCACCTGGGGACTCTTCGTGTATTGGCCAGGTCCCTGAAGGAAATAGAAGGCACCCCAATGGCTAACTTGCAGAGCAGTTAAGAAAGAGTTACTCAGGAAGCTGTGCATGAGGGACAGTGCAGCTCCCAGGGGCTGGAACAGTGGGCACATTTATCACCCCTGAGTAAGCATGCTTTTTATTATTTATTTATTTATTTGAGACAGAGTCTTCTTGCTCTTGTCACCCAGGCTGGAGTGCAGTGATGCAATCTCAGCTCACTGCAACCTCCACCTTGTGGGTTCAAGCGTTTCTCCTGCCTCGGCCTCCCAAGTAGCTGGGATTACAGGCACCCACCATGCCTGGCTAATTTTTGTATTTTTAACAGAGACAGGATTTCGTCATGTTGGCCAGGCTGGTTTCGAACTCCTTACCTCAGGTGATCCACCCACCTCAGCCTCCCAAAGTGCTGGGATTACAGGTGTGAGCCATCATGCCTGGCCTGCTTTTTATATTTTCTGATGCTTTGATATATATTTTCAGAGTCTTGCTGGCCAGGGAGAGACTCCCTATCCAGGGCTAGCTAACTCCTAGACACAGCAAGCACCTTGCCTTCAGACCTGCCTCTCCTATGCAAACCAACCAATCCAAAGCTGTGCCCCAACAACCCCCTTTATCTAACTCTCACTCCACTGCCCTAATCACCCATAGACCAGGTACCTGACAGCTAGGGACCACCCCTGTAACCCAGAGTCCACTGGAATTATTGGAACTGGCCAATCTGAACCCTGCTCAGCTTGCCTCACCCCTCCCTTCCCACAATCCATGCCCCGGCTCCTTCAGCCTCCTGACTGACCTTGGTGCTTCCCCATATGGCCCTGTGTGCTGTGGAATCATCAGTAAAAAACTCTTCTTTCAAGCAGTTGTCTCCATGGCTGTCATTTTAATCCATGACTGACTAAAATCCTGGGTGCAGGCCAGGCGTGGTGTCTCACACCTGCAATCCCAGTGCTTTAGGAGCTTGAGGAGAGAGGATGGCTTGAGCCTGGGAGGTCAAGGCTGCAGTGAGGTATGATGGTGCCAGGGCAACTGAGTGAGACCCTGTCTTAAAAAAAAACAAAAACAAAAGAGGCCGGGCAGCGCAGTGGCTCACACCTATAATCCCAGTACTTTGGGAGGCTAATGCAGGTGGATCACCTGAGGCTGGGAGTTTGAGATCAATCTGAACAACAAGAATAAACCCCATTTCTACTAAAAATACAAAATTAGCTGTGCTTGATGGTGCATGCCTGTAATTCCAGCTACTCGAGAGGCTGAGGCAGGAGAATCGCTTGAACCCAGGAGGCAGAGGTTTTGGTGAGCTGAGATTGCACCATTGCACTGCTGAGATTGCACCACTGCACTCCAGCCTGGGCAACAAGAGTGAAATTTTGTCTTAAAAAAAAAAAAATCCTGAGTACTGTTTAAAACAACCCAAAGACTGCAGGGGCCAAAGAGAGGAAGCTGTGTGGAAAAGCTGCAGGAAAGGGGCTAGAGGGACATCCCTTTGCTGGTCCATGCTCTCAGTTGAGTCAACTGAGACCCAATAGGGAGCCACAGACCATCCAAGTCAGCCTCCCAGGGTCCAGAGCAGATGGACAAGGGTGTGGGGCACATCTGGAGGGGCAAGTCAGATGCCGGCATACTTGGGCCCTACTCCAGGAAAGTCTGATTCCAGAGTTCTTGGGTGGGGCTCAATAATTTTTCTTAAATGCTTCCCAGATATTTCTGATGCAAAGTCAGATATGGGTTAGACATTATGAAATGTAAGGTATTGTCAATATTAATAATATTAGCAATGGCTTCAGCAGCAATAGCTACCAGCATCCACAGAGCACTTCTGTGCCAGGTGCTCACAATGCATCAGTCCTAATTTCCACCCCTTAAAGGTAAGTGTTATTTTTCCCATTTTGTACATGGGAAATATGAGGCTTGGGCTGGTTAAGTAACTTCCCCAGCATCATGTAGCTTGTCAGTGGAAGAGCTGGGATTTTGAATTTGATCCAAAATCCAGTAGTCAGCCCTCCATATCCATGATTCCATATCTATGGTCTCAGCCAACTGCAGATTGAAAATATTTTAAACATACACACACACACACACACACACACACACACACACACACACACACACACACAGGGCACAGTGGCTCATATCTGTAATCCCAACACTTTGGGAAGCTGAGGCAGAAGGATTTCTTGAGCTTAGGAGTTCAAGACTAGCCTGGGCAACATAGTGAGACTTTGTCTCTACAAAAATTAAAAAATTAGCTGGGTGTGGTCACATGTGCCTGTGATCCTAGCTATTCAGGAGGTGGAGACAGGAGGATTACTTGAGCCCAGGAGGTGAAGGCTACAGTGAGCTATGATTGTGCCACTGCACTCCAGCCTGGGTGACAGAGTAAGACTCTGTCCTGCCCCCCGAAAAAAACATAATAAAAATCATGCTACAACAAAAAATCATACACATAAAAATACAGTAGAACAATATTTACATAGCTTTCATGTTATATCAGGTATTAAAAGTAATCTAGAGACTTAAAATATGTGGGAGGATGTACTTTGGTCACATGAAAGTCCCACACCATTTGACTTTATTTTTTTAGAGACAGGGTTTCACTCTGTCACCCAGGCTGGAGTGCAGTGGCACGATCACAGCTCACTGCAGCCTCAACCTCCCAGGCCCAAGGGACCCTCCCACCTCAGCCTCTGGAGTAGCTGGAACTACAGGCATAAGCTACCACACTCAACTAATTTTATTTTTCTATAAAGATGGGGTTTTGTCATGTTCAAGGGGGCTGGTCTCAAACTCCTGTACTCAAGCCATCTACCCACTTCAGCCTCCCTGAGTGCTGGGATTATACAATGCCACTTTATAAGGGATTTGAGTATCTGTAGATTTTGGTACCTATGAGGGGTCCTGGAACCAATCCCTTGAAGATACTGAGGGATGACTGACTATACTGTTTCTATTCTTCCTTCCAACTTCACCTACGATCAGCCTTACCCTAGCGAACCCCTGCACTCCCAAAACCTCACCGAGTGGGCCTCTCATGAACACTTACTGCCATCCAGCACCCCACGGGGTTTTGTTTATGATTGCTTTAAAAAGCAGCACTTTGAAAGCACTGCAAGAAAGATGCTGAAGAACCACACTGGATTATTAATTTTGTGTTTAAATGAGTTAATTTCCCTCTGCAACCTAAAGCAACTATGCTGAGCTTAATGTAGACACACTGTACCCACCTCATCTCCCCAAAACTGCAGTGCACCCCCCGCCCCAGGAAAGCAGACTTCAGCAGGAGAACTGAGGGTGGTCATAGAGAGGAACATGGAGTTACTTTGAAACATACTCCAGAACAAGAGTTCTTAACCTGGGCTGCAGGAAGTCTCCACAACCCTTAAATTACATGTGTGATTTCTCACGAATGGGCACTTCTGTTTGAGTCCTTGGCTTGCACTAGATTCTCAAAGGAGCCTCAGAAAGCCAGACTTTTGTCTCAGTTTCTCTCGTAGTTGATTTTAAGGGTTATCCTGCCTAGTTTGCCTTTCCCGGTGTTCAGTGAACTATGACCTGCTCTAAAAACATGCAGTCAGGGCAATTTAGTTCCCAAATATTTCATGAAAATATAGCAGTGGGCTACATATAAAATAAATTTGAAAAGGTCCTATTCCTTGGTCTTACTCATAACTAAATAATTAATTTATTGGATTTCATTTTGAGGTTTTTATTGAAAATATTTCTTCATAAAACTCAGTATCTTCTCTCTCCTTGTGAGATGTCAAAAAAAATTCGTGTTGAAACAAATCAGTGAACTTGTCATATTCCTTTCTTAACCCTTCTAACTGTAGAGGAATGTGGTACACAGAGGATTTACATTTGGACACGTTTTTACTAAATAAATATTCATCAATTCACTCAGCACATTTTTACTGAGTCCTTTTCCAGGCATCAGTTTAGGTACAGGCGATTCCAAAGCAAACAAAAGAAACTCAATTGCTCCCAAGAAACTTGCATTCCAGCAGCGGACACAGATTATAAACCATAAACTAGATAGAACAGGAGACAAGAGAGGATAGTAATAAGCACTGTATTCGTTTTCTGGCTTAATGCAACAGAAATTTACTGTCTCACTGTTCTGGAGGACAGGAGTCCAAAGTCAAGGCGTGGGCAGGACCCCGCTCCCTCGGAAGGTGCTAGGGGAGGTCCTTCCTTGCCCCCTCCTACCTTCCGCGGCGGCCAGCAATCCCTGCCATTCCTTGGCTTTGTAGATGTATAGCTGCAATTTCTGCCTTCATTGTCACATGGCAGCATTCTTCTTGTGTGTCTGCCTCTGTGTCTAAATTTCCCTTGTGTTATGTGGACACCAATCGCTGGATTAGGGCCCACCCTATTCCAGTACAGCCTCATCTTACCTTGATTACCTCTGCAAAGACATTCTTTCCAAATGAGGTCATATTCACATGTAATGGGGGTTAGAACTTCAACACACCTTTTGGGGGGGACACAATTTAACCCATAACAAGTACCTTGAATACAAAATTAAATGGCCATATGGGAGACAGAGAGTGATCGGTGCTGGCGTGTCCAGGAGGGCCTCTTGGCAAAGATGCCACTGGAGCAGAAACCACAATGAAGGGATGAGTCATGGGGACTTTGGTGAAGGGTGTACCGGCAGAGACCCCGAAGCAGAGGTGCTGAGCCACTGTGCCTGTACTCCTGACTCTTAGAAACTAGGAGATGATAAATGCTTGTTATGTAAGCCATTATGTCTTATAGTAATTTGTTTACAGCAATACAAAATGTATACAATGACCCAATAGTGGCCTTGCTTGTCGTGTTAGTTTTCTGTTGCTGCACAACAAGTTGTCATAAACTCAGCAGCTTAAAGCTTAACTCGCAGTTTCTACAGGTCACAAGTCTACGCTCAGGGTCTCACAAGACTGAAATCTTGGTGCTGGCAGGGCTGTGCTCCTTGTTGGAGCTCAGAAGCCTCTTTCAAGCTTTTGTGGTTGTTGGCAGAATTCGGTTCCTTGCAATTGTAGGACAGAGGCCCCCTTTTCTTGCTTGTTGGCTGGGGGCCACTCTTACCTCCTGGAGGCTGCCCACAGCTCCCGGCTAGGAGGATCTCTCTGAAAGCCTCTCATGCTATGAATTCCTCGGACATCCTCTGTCTCTGATCTTTAGACCCAGAATTAAAGGACTAATATGACTAGGTCAGGCCCACTCAGAATAATCCCCCTTTTGGAAAACTTGAAGTCAACTGAATAGTAACCTTAATTACAATTGGTGTGGACACAATAGGTACTCCATTTTGGACACTAATCTGCCATGTTGAACTCTGATTAGCCCAGTCCTGTGAATGCCTCCTGATTTCTACTTTGTTTACTGTCGCTAGTGTAAGAACATGTCAACCTTGATGCTACTCCACAAATAACAGGCGTCATAATAGGAAGTGGTGTATATGGTGTGCCTACCCATTCTGGAGGGCGGCCTCCCATCGTCTCCCTCTCCCAGTGGTATGAGAGCCCTGGGTCTGGTGAGTGGCAGAGTGGAGATCTACCTGTCCTGCAGCCACGCAAGACCACACTTCTGTCTGTAAGTTCCCCAATAAGTCACCCTTTACTGACAATCTGGATTTGTGTGCCTCCTTTGTGGTTTTGGTTCCTTTGGCATTTGGGGGCCATTTTGCCCTTTCATGGAACAAATGGCAAAATCTCTTTTCTATATGATGTAACATAATCATGGGAGTAATACTCCATCATATCCACAGGACCTGTCTACACTCACGGGAAGAGAATATAAAGCGTGTGCGTTGGGGGCAGGAATCTCCAGGGTATCTTAGATTCTGCCTGTCATGCTCCTCTTCCACTGTGGCGCTGTAATCAGCAGTGTTGTGTGAACTACACGAGGGCCCTGGATGTGCCTGGTGTGTGCCTGTCAACAACACGGGCAAGGCCACTTTGGCAAGAACAGAGGCAGGGCTAGGGCCCCTTGGCTCTGTGCCAGCCCCCATAATTATCGTCTCTGTTATGCAGATGAGAAAACTACGGCTCACATGACTTCAATCACTTCTCTGAGATTCCAAATATAAAGTGGTAGAGCCAAGGTTTGAATCCAAAGTGTCAGAAAGTCTGGATTCCAATCTTAGCTTTGTTATTTTCTACCTGTGTTACCCAACTTCTCTGGCCTCCCTTTGCCCATCCCTATAGTGGGGTTAACAGAATATGTGGCTTCAGATATTCTCAGGGGCTCAGATACCCTCAGGGGCTATTGTATGGGTTCTGTAAGCAATGATGGCTGGAACTGCATCATCTAAACAGCAAAGAGCCATAAAAGGCTAAGAGATTGTGGCTGTTGACATTACTTTTAAGCATTTTTATTTCTATTTACTGGAAGAAGTTGTTTCCTAGGCAACCCAAAGATTCAGAAAACAACCAAACCATTAAGTCATCTTGAGGCTCACAAAGCTCGGAGCAGGAGAAATGGCGACTGGGGTTTGGGGAAGGCATCGATTCACGCTACGGCAGAGGCAGAGAGGCTTGTCAAGTGCCAATAGATCTTTCCTGACTCATCAGAGTCACAAAGTCTTCTAGTTTTACCCATATTTATGTGGAGTACTGAATCACCAATGTAACCCAGCAGTCCATCTTGCCTGAAAACAAATGCCTTGTTTAAATGAAAAGCAGACAGCACAAGCAGAATGTCCCCCAAAGAATGTCTTTCATGGCTCCTTATTAGGCGCCAGTGGGTCTTTTAGACAGTTTGTCCCCAAAGGAAGAAGTGGTTAATCACTGTGGATGTTGCCTAATCAGGAAGCAAAAACCTTGAAGGATACCCGAAGGTTCGTGTTAGAAATGCACAACAGCCTGAACCCTCTGCAAGTGAAAACATGGATGTGTACAACTGTCAACATACCCCTCCTTCCTTTCCTCTTTTCCCTGGAGAAGGCAGAATAGGGAGAGGAAACCCTTGTTGAAATATAGCCCGAGTCATTTGCTTCACAGGCTGGAATTCTTTCGGATGCTGATGCTAATGGGTGAAGTTTGCCACTCTGATGCTTGTGAGAGTCCTGGGAGGTAGGAGTGATCATCCCCATTTCACAGATGAGAAAATCGAGGCTTAGAGAAAACCAGACATGAGAAGGCAGGTGCCAATGATCAGAGAGGCAGCCTCCCCCTAGGCCCTTCATGCCAGCTGAGGGAGGCCTTGGGGTGTGGGAGGAGGGAGCATGGGATTCCAGCCACGCAGAGAAGAGGCAGCAAAGAGGCTGGGCCTGGGGGGTCCTGCAGGACCTCAATCAGTTGAGCCCGATGATGCCTGCGGGCCCCACCTCCCCTAGGCCTCCCTGAACCTCACTGGAGCATTAGAGATGAAAGCTCCTTCCAAGCCTCGTACAGGAGATTGATGGGTGAGATGGGAAGATGCCATCTTCACCAGGGCTTGGCTAGAAGAACCAATGGGTTGCCAAGATGCCTAGAGGGTCAAGAGAATGCAGTGAGGGTTTGAGACACGATGGAAGCAACCCAGGGTTATCCTAGACTCACTGGAACAACCGTTTCCTGGGGCTACGAGGAGTCCACTGCAGAGGAACTGGCCTCCGGACTCAAAACAATAATGTCATTTCTTATATAACCTACATGGCACTTTCTCATTGCCCAGACCCTGCAGATTTTCCTAGCTCTGCTCCCTTTTACTTGGAAGGTGCCCTTTCCTTCCAGTATCCTCCATGCCAGCACTGAGGCCCACAGCCCAGGAAACATCTGGATGGGCTCCCCTAAAATGGGTCCCAGCTGGGCAGCAAACATTTCCTGTGCCCAAGCCCATCCTTTCCTTTGTCCACAGAGAGAGTGTCTAGAGAAATCAAACTAATGTTTTCAATTAATATTTGGGAAAAATACCCGAGGCCTGTTGTTTTATCTTCGATGCCAGATATTCTTGGGTTTAAAGCAAAGTAGCTAGGAAAGACACTGATGGGCCTTTTGAGGGTACCACAGCCTTCTGTGTGCTCCCTTGATTCAGAGAAGACTGTATAAGAAGGCTTTCCCCAGAGGACAAGAGCACAGAGATCCTGGCTCCTGAAAGGTAAGCGGCACAGATTCAGGTGACATGCAGGGCTCCAAAATGCCCTCAGTGTGAGAAGAGGACCTACTCTCCAAAACACTGAGTTTTCTTGTCACCCTGGCTTCCCGGGCCATGTGAGGCCCAAGGAGACAGCCACGTGCCAGGGCACCCATCTCAGCAGCCCAGGACCTTCATCAGGACACAAGAATCACCCTCATGATGATGATGACAACAACGGCCAACATTCATGGATACTTAACACCGTCGGGCACTTTATATGAAGGATTTCCTAGGAAGCAAGTACCCTTATTCATATCCATTTCACAGATGAAGAAATGGAGGTTCACAGGGGTAAAGACCCCTGCCTCAAATCGCACAGCTATGGAGGTCGGGAGCCAGGATCTGAACACTGTCTCGCATTCCCACACCTGTGCTCCTAACCACGGTGACACGAAAAACCCTGAGCTACTGCCCTGATGTCCCACCTGCCTCCTCTACTGGGCAGCTTCTCTTATCGCCTGCTGCGGAGATGTCAGTCACCCGTGTGCCACAGTGGCCTGCGAGGCTGCTCTCCCCTACAGGTGTCTACAGCTCTTTAATACACCCCAGAAAGATGCATGGCTCTTCAGATCAGAGGACTCAGGACCCGCTCCCAGAAGTAGCCAGGGGGAGTCTGGGTAATGCCAGAATGAGACAATACATTTTAGAGACAAGTGGAGAAATCTGAATTTGGGCTGAAATTCTGTAATATTTAGGATTCATGTTAATATTTGGTGTGATAACAACATTGTGGTTATGCGGGAAGGAAAAAAAAAGCCCTAATCCTTGAGAGATGAACAACAAAATACTTCTAGGTAAAATGTATGGTGTCTAGGCTTTGCGTTAAAATATAGTCATGCCTCACCTAATGACAGGGAGGCATTCTGAGAAACGTGTCCTTAGCGACTGTGTCATTGTGCGAACACCATGGAGTGAATGAACTTACACAAGCCTAGATGATACAGCCTACTACACACCCAGACTGCATGGCACAGCCCACTGCTTGTGGCTACAAACCTATACAGCCTGTTACTGTGCCGAGGAGCGAAGGCAACTGAGACACAGTGGTAGGTAGGTGTGTATCTAAGCCAGAAAAGATACAGTAAAACGATGGTATTGTAACTGCTGAGGACCCCAGGTCGTATATGTGGCCCGCTGTTGACCACCGTATTGCTATGTGGTGCATGACTGCACTCCATAAAAAAAAAAAAAAAAAACAGAAAGAACAATTTTTTAAAAGGTGGAGGAGATAGATGAAGCCTGATCAGAAAGTGGATGATAATAGTTGAAGCTGGGGGAGGAATCCAAAGATTATTCTCCAAACCAAACTAAACTAAAACTCTGCCTCTCTCAGGCAGGTCAGGTTCCAGATCTGGCCTTTGGAGGCCCTAATCCTGCTGCCCTGAGTCCACCAGTCACCCCAGAGTCTTCACGTTTCCCACCGCAGGAGGCAAAGGGAGTTCTCAAACAGTGGGATACTAGCACAGGGCCTAGTCTCCCAGCGCTCCTAAACCTGGTGCACATTTCACCCCCAAGCCCAACCCAAGATCCCACTACTACCACTGCAATCCAGTTTGAAAGTGCCAGGCTTGTGAGCATTCTTTCATTACAAACAATTGAAAATGGCCCCAGAGACTTTTTCAGCCTCTTGCTTTGAATGTCATGTCTCTGTGTTGTCTCAAATATAGTCAGCAGTGGTGTCTCCCTTATGCTGCCTTCAACAGCCCAAACTCAAAAGGAAACTTCACAGGGAAAATAGACAAAGTAAATCAAAATGCAATTGTCATGGACAATACCTACTCTAGATATCTAGTCAACAGGGATGCAAAAAGTCTGCTTTTCACAGGTTTAAGTGGGTGGACTCTGTGAATCCATCTTTGTATAATATGTCAGCGATATCCAGAAACATCGTTAACACCAAAAATAAATGTGGGCTGGTCTGGCATGGTGGCTCATGGCTGTACTCCCAGTACTTTGGGAGGCTGAGATGGGAGGATCAGTTGAGGCCAGGAGTTCCAGACCATCCTGGCCAATGTGGCGAAACCCCGTTTCTATTAAAAATACAAAAAAATTAGCTGGGAGTGGTGGTGCATACCTGTAATCCCAGCTACTCAGGAGGCTGAGGCACAAAAATTGCTTGAACACAGGTGGTGGAGGTTGCAGTGGGCCAAGATCGCACCACTACATTCCAGAGCTTCTGTCTCTCAAAACAAAAAAAGAAAGAAAGAAAGAAAGAAAGAAAGAAAATGTGAGTTACAAGCTTTCCCCAGCTATGTGAAAGAAAAAAAATGTGATCATAACAAAAATTATTCCATATAGATCAATGACCTAAACTTAAGAGCTAAAACTATAAAACTCTTAGAAGAAAAACAGGGGAAAATGTTCATGACATTGGCTTTGGCAAATAATTTCTTAAATACGACACATGCAACAAAGGAAAAAACAGATAAACTGAACTTCATCAAAATTAAAAACTTTTGTGCATCAAAGGACACTACTGAGAGAGTAAAAAGTGGGGCATGGTGGGTCACGCCTGTAATTCCAGCACTTTGGGAGGCTGAGGTGGGTGGATCACCTGAGGTCAGGAGTTGGAGACCAGCCTGGCCAACATGGTGAAACCCCATCTCTACCAAAAATACAAAAAATTAGCTGGGCGTGGTGGCGCTTGCCTGTAATCCCAGCTACTTGAAAGGCTGAGGCAGGAGAATTGCTTGAACCTGGGGGGCAGAAGTTGCAGTGAGCTGAGATCAGGCCACTGCCCTCCAGCCGGGGCGACAAGAGCCAAACTCTATCTTAGGAAAAAAAAAACAACAACAAAAACCGCAACCTAGAGAATTTGCAAGTCATATATCTGATAAGTGATTAATAACCAGAACATATAAAGAACTCTGACAATTAAATAACAAAAAACCAAAACAACTCAATTAAAAAATGGGCAAAGAACTTAAACAAACATTTATACCTTGTCAAGGTATACAAATGCCCAATAAACATGTGAAAAGATGCTCAATATTATTAGTCATTAGGGAAATGTAAATGAAAACCATGAGATACCACTTCATACCCATTAGTATGGCTATGATTAAAAAGAGGGAACATAACAGTGTGGATGAGGACTCAGGGAAGTTGGTGCATGACTGGTGGGCATTAAAAATGATGCAGCTGCTGTAGAAAACAATTTGGCAGTTCCTCAAAAAGTCAGACACAGAATTACCATATATATGATTCAGAAGTTCCACTCCTAGGTATATTCCCAAAAGAAACAGATAATTTTATACCAATGTTGATAGCAGCAGTATTTACAACAGTCAAAAAGTTAACAACCCAACTGTCCATCAACAGATGCATGAATAACAAATTGTAGCATATACATACAGTGGAATATTATTCAGCCTTAAACAGAAATGAAGTTCTGATACATGCTACTAGATGGATGGATGAACCTCGGAGATGTTGGCTAATGTGCTTTTGAAATAAGCCAGACACAAAAGGACAGATATGTTGTTATTCCTTTTATATGAAGTATCTAGAATAGGCAAACTCATATAGACAGAAAGTAGAATGGTGGCTGGGGAAAGAGAGGACTGGGGAATGATCATTTAATGGGTATGGAGTTTCAGTTGGGGAAGATGAAGAAAAAGGTTCTGGAGATGGATGGTGGTGATGGCTACGCAACAATGTGAATGTGGTTAATGCCACTGCCCTGTACACTTAAAAATAGTTACCACGGACTTAGGTGTGGTGGCGCATGTCTGTAGTCCCAGCTACTTGGGAGTCCGAGGCAGGAGGATTGCTTGAGTCCAGGAGGTTGAGGCTGCAGTGAGTTATGATCACACGACTGCATGCCAGCCTGGCCAGCAGAGTAAGACTCTATCTCAAAAAAAAACACAAAAACCTAAAATGGCAAAAATTTTGTTATGTATATTGTATCAAAATTAAAAAATGTGAATAGGATAAATAAGCAGGTCACTGATGACCATTTTAAGGCAATGTTATGCAGATACCTAACTAGAGTTAAATATTTGCATGGAATTTCACATAATTCTCCTTCAAATGAGTCTCCTTTTGAATTACTGGGGAGATAATTATACAGAGAAGGCATTAGATGCCACATAAAACTGAGGAATTAAAAAAAAAATCTTGAATTTGCAGGAACCTTGGTGCTAGACGCATCCCCAGAGAGACACTGTCAGAATTCAGTTCCAAGAAACAAAGGCCTCAGGGAATCAACGCACCCTCAAGAGACAATATTTCTAGATTCTCGCTGCTCACATCTTCCCCTTCTCCTGGCTTTCCAGCACCTAACTGACTACAACTCAGAAATAGGAAGACAAGAAAAAATGATGAGTTACAGTCTTTAAAAATTATTCAAGTTTTCCAATAATTACATAAAAGTATTTACGTTTCCCAAGTCAAACCTAAAAACCACAAGGCATGTTCAGAAAAGTTTCACTTCAATTCCTGGGCATGCAGGCCTCTCCCATGCTTATTCTCTTTCCTTTTCTTGGATTTTATTTGGGTTTCTCTCTCCAATATTAGGTTATGGGGTCCATCTCCAATGTGGCTATCTTTACCCACAAAGCATGTGGAGCCTGTGCCACAGGGCTTCTTGTCAAAGAAAACCATGATACTGTCATCAGGAAGTGTACAAAAGAAAACGAACAAATATTTAGCAATGCCCACTTGTTTCTTTTCATTACAGAACACATTTTACTGGGTACCAGCTCTGTGCTGGGCAAGAGATTTTCTTTTTCTTTTTTTTTTGACACAGAGTTTTGCTCTTGTTGCCCAGGCGGGAGTGTAACGGGTGCAATCTCAGCTCACTGCAACCTCCGCCTCCCAGGTTCAAGCAATTCTCCTGCCTCAGCCTCCTGAGTAGCTGGGATTATAGGAGCATGCCACCACCCCCAGCTAATTTTTGTATTTTTAGTAGAGACAGGGTTTCACCATATTGGTCAGGCTGGTCTCGAACTCCTGACCTCAGGTGATTCACCCGACTCGGCCTTCCAGAGTGCTAGGATTACAGATGTGAGCCACTATGCCCGGCCGAGATTTTCAAAAGAAGTGTGTTTTCATACTTTCTGTTTTGGGAATTATTCTAATGTTAAATCTACTAAAAATTAAGGCACAATACCCCAAATAAAACTAACATCACTTTGTTGAAGAACAAAATGGGGTCCATGTTAAATCTATTATAAATTAAGCAAGGCACAACACCCTAAACAAAACAGAGTTTGTTGAAAGAACAAAGACTGAGTCGCCCGCAAGGTAGCTCCGAGTTCCCCTCTAGGAAGCCCTTCCTGATTTACTCCACAGAGATAGTTGTCCCCTCATCCTAGGAACCGCATGCAAGAGACCATTAGCAGTGACCATGTGACATTATAACTCTTTATGTGATTTGTCCGTATGGCTCCCGAAACTGTCACAATGGTTTCTTTCTTTCTGATAAATAAGAGCCTATATTTGTCAAGAGTCTAGCACATAGGAAGTGTCCCTTACACGTTAGGTTCTGGCTAAGCACCCCCAGTGCCCAGCAAAGTGGCCACCCAATAAAACGTGGGTTGAATAGACAAATAAATTTAGAGGACTTTGCTTATGGCTCTGGCAATCTGATCTAAAAAAAAAATTAATGAACTGTATAAAAATGTACTCCTAAAATTCCAATATGATATTGGTTAGTTTATGTATTTATTCCAACAATATGAAATTGATATAATTTTGTTTGTAAAGTGAAACCTCACTCCAACAATATGAAATTGGTATAATTTTGTTTGTAAAGAAATGTCAGGATAGGCTGGGCGCCATGGCTCACAACTGTAATCCCAGCACTTTGGGAGGCCAGGTGGGCGGATCACTTGAACTTGGGAGTTCAAGACCAGCCTGGCCAACATGGTGAAACCCTGTCTCTACAAAAAATACCACAAAAATCAGCCAGGTGTGGTGGGTCCCATGTGCCCATAGTCCCAGCTAATTGGGAGGCTGAGGTGGGAGGATTGTTTGAGCTCAGGAGGTGGAGGCTACAGAGACCTGAGATTGTACCACTGCACTCTAGCCTGGGTGACAAAAGCAAGACCCTGTCTCAGAAAAAGAAAAGGCTGGGCATGGTGGCTTATGCCTATAATCCCAGCACTTTGGGAGGTCGAGGTGGGCAGATCACCTGAGGTCAGGAGTTCAAGGCCAGCCTGACCAACATGGTGAAACCCCATCTCTACTAAAAATACAAAAATTAGCCACATGTGGTGGCTGGTGCCTGTAATCCTAGTTACCAGGGAGACTGAGGCAGGAGACTCACTTGAACCTGGTAGGCGGAGGCTACAGTGAGCCGAGACTGCACCACTGCACTCCAGCCTGGGCGACAGAGCAGGACTGTCTCAAAAAAAAAAAGAGAAATGTTAGGATGAGTAAGCTGAGTACAGAGTAAAACTTGACATTAGCAGGAAACCTGCTCCAGCCGAATAGGTAGGGGAACCTCAGCTCCAGCTGCTCACTATGTTGGGTGAGTGGTGGGAGAGGTGCAAGGGTACTTTGCAGCAACAAGAATCCCAGCAGCAAATTTAAATTGCATATTCCTAGACCTTTGAAAGATAACAAAGACTCCTCTCAAATCATGATGTCCTGTGTTAAAATCACTTGATTAGGTAGTTAAAATTGTTTAAAATGACCTGGTCACTTTCTGATCTGGATGTGCACTACACATGTACAGCTAGGTACCAGATTTGACTCTTGTAAACTTCAACTGGGTAATTTGAAAACACTCTGGAAGTGGAAAACCTGGAATGTTCTGAAGATGTGGGAGTGTTTGACAAGATTCAGCGAGCTACAAAATGAGGACGGTTGTCATCGGGTGACATGTTCAGGTTGCTCAGGCCCCTTACCAGGCTGAGCAGAAAGGTCAGTGTTTTCTTAGCCTAGGGAGGCTTAGCACTCTTGAGGAAAAGAAATCCTGCACTATAAACAAGATCCAGTGCAGAAACACCCAAGGGTGAACTGTGATGAGAAGTCTCAGAGCACACTGTGTAATTACCACAATTAGAAAGCAAAACATTGACAAGACATGGCCATTAGCTAGCAAAAAGCTGAATGAATGGTTACTACACTAAACAAGAAAATGAAACTGGGAGGGTTGAAAAAAAGAAACAAATAATTGGCAAATTCAGAGGCACTTTCAGGAAGAGACAGTTGGGTGGTTTTGTGAAAACAGAGATAACTCTTGGACCACAAAAATGAGCCCACAGAGAGAGCCAGGGTGAAAAAAGAAGGACAGAAGCTAAACAGCCAAGGAAAATCCAAAGGGCTCTTCAAACACGCCAAGGCCAAGAGGCTCTGCATCTAAAAATGAGCCAAAGTGAGTGGGACCAGTTGGGGGGCACACTTAAGAATGTAAGGAAGATTCACAGGAACCTTATGTGTCTTACCTTGGACTTGAAGCTGCCACAGAGATGGCGTTTCACACCCTGAGTGGGGAACTAAGGAAACGGACAGGATGCTGAAATTAAATGTCCCCTCTCTGGACCTCCAAGCTGCACCCCACCCTCAGCCACGTCAATGGCACAGGACTTGAAATTGGACGCTCTGTACCCACTGGTGGCTCACTGGTGTTTCAGTGGAAATCCATTTTACACCAGTGAGCCAGGGGCTCACACATTCTAGAATCAACCTACACAGAACATGCTCCTCCCCCAGTGCCTGAGTGCTCTGCACAGGACGCTCTCCGAGTCTAGAGGCTCCAGTGTGGGGCCAGGTCTAATTCCCAACTGGCACACAGTCTCCAGCCCAGGGCAGGGCTTCCCTGAATCAATCTCCTAAGGCAGTCATGGTGCTAGCCTCAGTATTATTATTATTTATTATTATTATTTTTTTTGAGATGGAGTTTCACTTTTGTTGCCCAGGCTGGAGTGCGATGGCACGATCTCAGCTCACTGCAACCTCTGCCTCCAGGTTCAAGTGATTCTCCTGCCTCAGCCTCCTGAGTAGCTGCGATTACAGGCACCCGCCACCATGCCCGGCTAATTTTTATATCAGCCTCAGTATTATTTTTAAAAAAACTTTCAAATGGGGTAAACTTTCAAATAGGGTGAAATGAGGCATTCCCCAGGATGGTAAGGTATCTGTGGGGCTGCTGTGATGCCTGTGCTGGGAATGACTCCGGAGAGTCCTGGGACCCAACTGCCACAGAGTTTCCAATCTCTCCTGGGAAAACTGGTAGGATGGATAAATGACAGTGGAGGCAGAGAAACTTCAGTTTAGCTGGTCCGCATTTTCTCTAACTCACTCAATTACATACCCAGTTCCATCCTAACTTGGAACAGGCTGCCAGGTCCCACTGAAAACCCTGGGTCACTCAAACAGGAAGATGAGAGCCACATTTGAAATTGCCTCTGCTCTAGGTCATAAACTTTAGAGATGATTTAATGTCCCTGCCCCATCAGCTCTGTGCAGAGGGGCACGTTGTGGGAGGAGGTTAAGAACAAATAGACAGTGCTAGCCGTGAGACTCTGGGTGGGTTATTTAACCTCCCTGACACTGCAGAATAAGGACATGAAGGCATGACTTCACTGTGAGAATGATGTGAATACTGCATTAAGCCCACGGCAGGGTGCCTGGCACTCTGGGGAGCTATTGTTCTCACTCCTCATTAGGAGGGACAAACCTGAGACGAAGATGTTATTTGGCAAGGTCTGGGTGATCTGGTTCACTTAGCCCTCTCAATTTATATGAAAAGTCAGAATTTAATTAAGGGAAGATGACACAAACCCAAGAACAGCCTGCTACAGATTTGCCCAGGAATAGCCCTCTCCCCTATCACCAGCCTGATGGAAAGTTGCTGAATTTTCACAGCGTCATCCTCAAGGCTTTCATAGATCAGAGCAGAATCCCTGACCCCAGACCCAGAATCTCTAAAATCGCATGTGACCTTTATTCCCTTTCTGGCACATGACGATTTCTAGTGATCTCTCCAGGGAGAACACAATTCCTGCCTTTCCTTCACCTCCAGCGCCATCAGACGCCAACTATATTCAATGTTTTCCTTAAAATGCAACATGAGACCTATCATTGAAGTCTTGCACCAATTGTCTCTTCATATCCCCAAACTCAGATTTGCATAGCAGGCCACCACTTATTTAGATAAATAACGGTGCATGGAGTTCGAAGTGCACATATATGCCTGTGACTCTTTTTTTTTTAAAAGAACACTTTGAGGTATAACTGACACGAACAACTGTACACATTTAATGTATACACTCATCGAATGTAAATTAAAGGGGGCACTAGCCAAGAGTTCTGGAGCTTGGCAAGGGTAGGGTAGCTAAGGAAGCAAATGGGATCGGCTCTGCCAGGCTTGGGAATGAAGAGTGATGCCTGAGTGCTTGCCTGGACTTCCGCAAGGTCAGCAAACACAGGAGCAGTCGCCGCACAGCAGTGCAGACACGTCTAGCTCTCCGAGGGGTGCTTCACCGCATTTCCCTCCAGAGACCATTCTGAACCAAAGTCAGCACCTGGGAAGGTTCATATTGGCGTCGATTTGACTGGATGGAGGGAGCCCTACATGGCTGGCGTGTCTGTGGGGGTGTCTCCATGGGAGATGGCATGGGGTTCAGTGGGCTGAAGGAGGAAGTCCTGCCCTCAGTGTGGGTGGGCACCACCAACAACTGGCGGCCCAGCAGGGACAAAGCAGGCAGAAGGGGAACATTCAGGTCCCTCTTGCTTCCCCTCCCTTCCAGAGGGGGATGCTTTTACTCCTCCTGCCCTTGGACATCAGGCTCTAGGTCCTTCGACCTTTGGACTCTGCAACCTCCTCGGGGCTCTCAGGCCTTCAGCCTCAGACTGGGGGCTGCACTGTCAGCTCCCCTGGTTCTGAGGCTTTCAGACTTGGCCTGAGCCATGGTACCGGCTCCTCTGGTTCTGCAGCTTGTGGACAGCCTGGCATGGGACTTTGCCTTCACAATTGTGTAAGTCAATTATTATCAGTAAATTCTCTTTCACATGTATCCTGTTGGCTTAGTTCCTCTGGAGCACCCAGACAACTACAGCATAGGAAACAGGCCCTTATCCCAGACTGGGGCCAGGTGAGAGGCAGGGAGCAAAGGCTGTGGAATATCAAAGATACCCGGAGAGGGGCTGGGACGACAGGAAGGTGGGGAGGTGCCACAGACACAGCCACCCGGCACCAAACTGCAGCAAGGTCTCTGACCTTGGCTTCTCTCACCTCACCACAGGATGCAGCTATTCCGCTCCTTGATACAGACCCAGAGGCCATGAAAGCTGGGACTTGAACAGATATTTGCATACTCATGTTCCTAACAGCACTATTCACAATACCCAAAAGGTAGAAAGGACCCAAATATCCATCAACAGATGAATGGATAAGCAGATTGTGACACATCCAGACAAAGGAAGATCACTCTACCTTAAAAAAGAAAGGGGGGCTGGGTGCAGTGGCTTACTCTTGTAATCCTAGCACTTTGGGAGGCTGAGGCCAGTGGACCATCTGAGGTCAGGAGTTCAAGACCATACTGGCCAACATGGTGAAACCCTGTCTCTACTAAAAATACAAAAAAGTTAACCGGGTATGGTGGCAGGTGACTGTAATCCCAGCTACTTGAGAGGCTGAGGCACGAGAATTGCTTGAACTCAGGAGGTAGAGGTTGCAGTGAGCTGAGATAGCACCACTGCACTCCAGCCTAGGCAACAAAAGTGAAACTCTATCTCAAAAGAAAAAAAAGCAAGGGCTTCTTATGCATGCTACAGCGTAGAGAAACTTTGAGGATGTTATACTAAGTTAAATAAGGCACACGAAAAGGACAACTATACAATCCCACTGAGAAGAGGTATCCAGAATGGACAGACTTACAGAGGCAGAAGTAGAACAGAGGCTGCCGGCACTGAAGGGAGGATGCATGGGAAGTTTTGTTTCACGGGTACGGAGTTTCAGTTGGG
This sequence comes from Cheracebus regulus, assembly GCA_963574635.1. Classification (NCBI taxonomy): domain Eukaryota; kingdom Metazoa; phylum Chordata; class Mammalia; order Primates; family Pitheciidae; genus Cheracebus; species Cheracebus regulus. The sequence goes on from CAUYQU010032983.1 coordinate 34,092, forward strand.
GAAGATGAAAAAGTTCTGGAGAAGGATGGTGGTGATGGCCATACAACCCTGTGACTGTACTTAATGCCACCGAGCTGCACACTTAAAAGTGGTTTAAACCTGGGCAACATAGTGAAACAAAAAAACACAGTCTCTACAAAAGATCTTTTTAAAAATTAGCCAGGCGTGCTGGTGCACACTTCAGCCCGGGAGTTTGAGGTGGCAGTAAGCTATGACTGCACCACTGCACTCCAGCCTGGGTGACACAGCAAGATCCTGTCTCAAAAGGAAAAAAAAGATTTAGATGGTAAATTTTATGTTATACATGTTTTACTACAGTAAAAATGTACATAAAAACTGACAGAACTGGATACCTAAAAAGAGTGAATTTTACTGCATGTAAATTATACCTCAAGGAGTTTGACTTTAAACAACCTTTATCTTCAGTGAAAAGTTATAATGCATTATTTCTTTATTCTATTCCACTAGGCTTGCCTGCTTAAGGGAGTGGGGAGAGGCAGACAGAGAGAAAGAAAGATAAGAGAGAAGAGAAAGGAGAAAGAGAGAGAGGGAAGAGAGAGAAAAAGAGAGGAAAGAGGGAGAAGAGAGAAGAGGGGGGAAAAGAGAAAGGAGAGAGAGAGGGGAAGAGAGAAAGAGAAAGGAGGAGAAGAGAGAAAAAGAGAAAGAGAAGAGAGGAGAACAAGGAGGGGAAGATTATTAAGGGACAGTGTGACGGTCCCGGAACTCAGGACCTGCCCCTCATCCTTGTGGCTGTCTCCTCTCTTCTCCAGCCTCTCCCAGTCACATGGTCTAAACTGGTGACCCCAAGAGGACAAAAGTTCTGCTTCTCCTGTCCTCCATTACAAACTGCCGGAGAAGGACGGCCCCTCCCATGTGAGCTCGCTCCCAGGACAATCAGCCTTGGCTGGTGGCAGTCAGTGGGCAGAGACGTGACTTTCTGCAGATGAGGGGAATTGTGCACGGTGGAGCCACCCACTGCCTACAGACAATGGCTAAACCCTCAGAACTATCTTTAAAGATCCTCAAAATCTGGCCCAAAAGCTTCTGTGTAAACCAAGGATGGAAACTGAAATTTGGGTGGGTCATATTAGGGTGTGGCCTGGGACAGAAGCCAGACCAGAGAGGGAACCACAGAGCCTGGGAAAAGGGAGATTCCATGTCCCCTCGAAAGGTGTTCGGGTGAAAGACACAATTTGATTTTTTTTCAATTTTTTACTCAATTTTATTTTATTTTATGTATGTATGTATGTATTTAGAGACAGAGTCTCACTCTGTCCCCCAGGCTGGAGTGCAGTGGTGCCATCTCAGCTCACAGCAACCTCCACCTCTCGGGTTCAAGCAATTCTCTTGCCTCAGCCTCCCAAATAGCTGGGATTCTAGGCTTGGGCCACCACGCCTGGCTAATTTTTGTATTTTTGGTAGAGATGGGGTTTTACCATGTTGGTCAGGCTGGTCTCGAACTCCTGACCTCAAGTGATCCCCCCACCTCGGCCTCCCAAAGTGCTAGGATTACAGGCGTGAGTCACTGCACCAGGCCAATTATTCAATTTTAATATAGTCCATTCAATTAATTCAAATTGAATTCAATATTCTATTCAAATAATTTTGTATTGAAAAAGCATTGAAATTGTATTCAATATTACTAGAGAAAAGTGCTCAATGTTATTATTTTTGAATAAAAATATTTGAATCATTAGTTATTATTTGGCCATGTATTGTGTCCTACCAAAATTTATATGTTGAAGTCTCAATCCCCAGTGCCTCTGTTTAAAGAGGGAGTTCAGGGCCAGGTGTGGTGGCTCACGCCTGTAATCCCAGCACTTTGGGAAGCCGAGTTGGGTGGATCATGAGGTTAGGGGTTTGAGACCAGACTGGCCAACATGGTAAAACCCCATCTCTACTAAAGATACGATAAATTAGCCAGGCATGGTGGCTGGTGCCTGTAATTCCAGCTACTTGGGAGACTGAGGCAGGAGAATCGGTTGAACCCAGGAGGTGGAGGTTGCAGTGAGACGAGATTGTGCCATTGCTCTCCAGCCTGGATGACAGGGAGAGACTCTGTTTCAAAATAATAATAATAATAAAAATAAAGAGGGAGTTCAGATCAGAAGAGGTGGTATGGGCGGCCCCTAACCCAATAGAATCAGTGTCATCCTGAGAAGAGAACATTAGGACTCAGACAGACGCAGAGGGAAGACCATGTGAGGACATGGGGAAGGCCAACTATGAGCCAGGAGAAAGTCCTCAAAATGAAGCCAACCCTCCCAACAACTTGATCTTGGACTTCCAGCCTTAAGACTAGGAGACAATAAATTTCTGTCGTCTGAGCCACGCAGTCTGTGGTAATTGTTACAGCAGCCCAAGCAAAGAAATCCCAGCCATACAAAGGAATGAAGAGCTGCACTGATCCACGCCACAACACGGATGCACCTCGAGGACGTGACACTAAGTGGAGGAGGCCCAGCGCGAAGGCCACAGCTTGTATGACTCCATGTACACGCAATGTCCAGAATGGACCAGTGTCCACCACGCGTTCCCATAGAGCCCCCACCTCACAACAGGGTCCTGAGAGGTGTCCAGCCTGGGCACTGGGAGCACAGATGCAGAGCCGGGCTCTCTGCAGCAGAATGCCGGCTCCACAGTTTATAATCCCGGGACATTGGTTAAGTGCCTGAACTTCTCTGTGCCTCAGTTCCTCATCTGCAAAATGGGGGTAATGATGGCACTTACAGGGTATGGAAAGGATTAAGTGACTTCATTCCCGGAAAGTGCCTGGCCCTTGGTAAGCTGCTCGTAAATGTAATCTATTAAGGAAAGCTTTAGTTGTTGGTTGATGTGTAGGTCTCTCATCCTTGAAATAGAAATTCCTTGAGGGCAGAGACTCTGACTAGCAATTCCCGTTCTCCAGCATAGCACAGGCACTGAATGAGTAAGCCTCTGGTCCTTGCTGTGAGGGAGAGGAGGTGATCTTCAGGCACCCTTGGCTCCCATCTTTTGTGGATCTGGAAGCCTAGGACACGTGGAAATCCCTTCCCCAGGCCATACACCATTCCTTACCTATCTGTGGGCACAGCTCACACTGAACCTCAGCCCACACTGAACCGTGCTCCACGAGGCACGGAGTTCACCAGGCCTCTAACTTGCCTTACAAAGGATCCATGCTTTGTAGCAGCCTCAGGGCTATTCCAATGTAGGAAACAGCTCAGGTCAGGGGTGCCACTGCCAAGCAGTATCTACTTTATGGTGACTTGCAGGCCTCCATCCCCATGGGCCACCCAGCCTCATTCACAGAGTTCTCAAGGTCAGCCACCTGCACTGCTCTGTACATGACATTCACACAGCATTAACTCACTTTTGCAGGAGTAACCTCTGAAGATCAGCCCTCAGGTTTCCAGGCCCTGCCAGCTGCTCTGGCTACCTCTACACTTCCAAGGTTCCAGAGGGGAGAGTTCAAGGAAAGAACTTTCTCTGTTGGCCCATTCAGGCCTGGTGGGCCAGAGGTAGCCGGCAGACCGGCAGACCTGACATCTGAAAATATAGTGGCTGCATGTAAAGGATTATAGGCCGGCCGGGTGTGGTGGCTCACACATGTAATCCCAGCACTTTGGGAGGTCAAGGTGGGTGGATCACGAGGCCAGGAGTTCGACACCTGTCTGGCTAACATGGTGAAACCCCATCTCAACTAAAATTACAAAAAATGATCTGGGTGTGGTAGTGTGTGCCTGTAATCCCAGCTACTCAGGAGACTGAGGCAGGAGAATCATGCAGAGGTTGCAGTGAGCCGAGATTGTGACACTGCACTCCAGCCTGCGCAACAGTGCAAAACTACGTCTCAAAAAAAAAAAAAAAAGAAAGAAAGATTGTAGGCCTTTCCAAAGCAGGGCTGCCGACCCCTTGGGGACCATCTTCCTGGGCTGATAAACTGAGAACCACTGGCCCTTGGCAGGGTCTTCTGCAGGGGAAACTAAATCCCACGAGCAAATGTCAATGCACACAATCGTGCCAGGCCACAAGTCCCTGCCAATCCAAAACCTATTTCTTTCACAAATCCCAGAACAGACTCTTATTAGGTGTGAGCCGCTAGTGTGAATGTAGCTGCCACTACTTAAGAAATTGCAGTTTAAGCCCCTCTTTCCTGCGTGTGGGAACATGAAGGTTTGTTTTGGCAATCGGATCTGTTTCCAATTCAACTGTTAGAGAAACCACAGCAGGGAGGGGTGAATGTTTTAAAGGAGTGTGGATCACGTCTAGTTTTGCAGTATCCCATGGTGTCTCACTTATATCAAGCGGAGGCTGTGAAAATCTTACAACATTCCTCTGTAAAATGAGCTTTCATTCACCAACAAGGATGTGAGATTTTGATTCAGGAGACACTTAGAGAGACTAATCCAAAAGAGGTGAGGAGGTGAGCTGGGCTGGCCCAACAGCAGCTGGTCACATGCCATGAACATGATGTTTTGGGAGGATGGGGGTCACTCCCCACAGGGGACACCTCTGCATCAAGAGTGCTGGGTAATTTGGGAGGCCAAGGCGGGCACATCACCTGAAGTCAGGAGTTCGAGACCAGCCTAGCCAACATAGTGAAACCCTGTCTCTACTAAAAACACAAAAATAGTTGGGTGTGGTGGTGCATGCCTGTAATCCCAGCTACCCGAGAGGCTGAGGCAGGAGAATCACTAGAACCCAGGAGGTAGAGGCTGCAGTGAGCTGAGATCACACCACTGTACTCCAGCCTGGGTGACATCTGTCTCAAAAAAAAAAAAAAAAGTGCTGGGTGAGAGGTGACTTGATGCCTGGTGGTGCCCCACCGAAGAAGGCTGTGCTCCCCAGCACATCCCTAACACCTTCAAATAGTCCCCTTCCCACCTCATCCAGTATTTAGCAGCCCTCCTCTGTTAGTCACAGCAGTTCCCTACTGAGCCAGGCTCTGCAAGATCACAACATCAATCTGGGCCGCAAGGAACAATGACCTTTTCCCCACCTGCACCTGCACACACACATTTGCCTCTGGGTCCCAGTATGCCCAGAGACACATGTGGATGGCATCAAATGGTAGGTGAGGGTACAGAGCCTTCAGCCCCAATAATGATATGCCCGTAGTCAGATGTGAGTCTCACAAAGCTGGGGTCACCAGAGACACCGCCAGTGTCTGGGACTGGTTTCCTCCTGGGCCTGCAGCTTGAGAGTTGCCCAGGACCCTGGTACTCGATCTCCACATGGGCAGCTGTCAGACATCAGCCTGCCATCAGGCATGCAGCTATGCTCCCTGCACCCCATCCATCAGCAGCAGGGCTCCCAGTGTCGCTGAGATGTCAGAGGCACCCACTGCACTGCCTGAGATAGAACTGGTGAGGCCACGGTGAACCGTAATTCAGAGAGGATGAATTCAGTTACAGGGGTTAATATTCTGGTCATGATGAGAATCAGAAGTGGTCAAAGTCAAGGGCGTAGAGGGTGATCTTACACAGCCCCAGACCCGGGGCTAATCATGAACTTCAGTGAGGGAAAGACCCAGAGGCACTACTGGAAAGAAAGAAAGAAAAGAAAGGAAGGAAGGGAGGGAGGGAGAGAACATTAAAACTTAGCCCCTGAATCCCCTGAAGAGATCTTAGATGCTACTGTGAGATGGAGAAGAAGGGTGGGGAGTTGACTGTAGGGCACCAGTGCATGGAAGACAGACTGAGAAGGAATTTGCAAACATCAGATTATGAAGGAAGCTAGGACCATAGGGATGGAGGAAGCTGGTCAAGGAGAGTGGGAAGGGGAAGGAAGGAGAGAGGGCATAGGGGCCCAGGAACAGCAAGCTGCAATACAAAAACAGTGGGGACTGAGCTAGAGAGGCTCACAATGGGATAAGTTAAGTAAAGGATGAGAAGGAATCTCTAGAATGTGATATTTAGGAGGTTCCAGTGGTCACACCTCTGTCCAGTGTAGTCCCTACAGCAATCATAATAATGGTAACAATCATTTTAAAATAGTAGGAATGACAATGGTTAACATCTCTGAATGCTTTCTAGATGTTCAAGCACTTTCCCCATCTTGAGTCTTTTAGTCCTCATAACAACTTTGGGCAATAGACACTATTACTTTTCCTATTTTGCAGAAAAGAAAACTATAGCCCAAAGAGGGTAAGTAACTTTCCTAAAATAAGTAAGTACATGGTAAGTGGCAGAGAGATATGAACCAGGCAGTCTAGCTCCAAACCCACATTCTTAAGCACTTTATTTCACTCCTTTGGTCAGAAGGGGTCGTCAATAACTGAATCAATACATGGACAGGGTAGGAAGCAGAACTCTCACTGAATGAGCTTGCCAGGATACCTCAGTGCCGCCATCCATAATATGGGGGATTAAAATACCTACCCCCTTTCACCTGCTGGGAACAGAATATGTGTTAGTATAGTCTCAACTCTCTGGGGAAATGTCTTAGTATATACAGGCTTAGTTTTTAATCTTAAACAGGATTAGTCCCTGAAGCCATTCATTCTGCCCCTGGTTCACAATGAAGGGAAAAGGAAGTAAATGGAGAATCCAGTTCAGAACAGTCTGGATACAGCTGCCCACGAGAAAGAAGGGCAGAGAAAGAAATGCCTTCTCGTTCTACGGGAAGTCGTGCTCATGTGCTCATGTCTTAGGGATGAAGGTTCAGAAGTTGTAGCCAGATAAATTTGCATAAATATTTCAGATTAATCTTTTCATTTTGATATTTTAAGAATACAAAGAAAGAAATGTAAATGTAAAATATTTATAACTTTAACTCATTTTACTTATAACTTGCCTCTTTCCATAAAAGAGCTATGTAGGTAGATATGGTACAAATCTGTTACTATCAACATACAAGTAGAAATCACGATGAGGACAAAGAGGAAGAAGCCAATTCTAAGGATTAAACAAGCCAGTATGATTTGGCATCTGATTTTGACCAATGAATGCTTCCTGGAAACTTGGGCAAAAGGGAAATATGATGAATTACAAAGCTCTTACCATAGGCAGAGGAAGTAGGCTAATTCATCTGACAAAATAAAGCTTTTCCTGGCACTCAATTCTGAAAGAAATTTCTCATGTGAAATCTTATATAAAGGATACAGTGACTAATAGTCTTCTGAAACATTGGAGCGTGAGACCCGATTTTTAAGGCCCAGTGTCTTCATTGGGCCTCTCTGAGAGGATGCTTGTCCTCCCGAGACACAATGTCTGAAGCTCCTGGAATTCCATTTGGTTTCCTGGCTGAGAACTTAAAAATCTCATCTCAGAACTGTATGTCTGGTATAATGGCTGTCAAGGGGTTCCGTGAACAGAAACACTCTTGGAGGCAGTATTGCTACCGAAAGAAGCAAATAGTTTGTTAAGTAACCCATCCACTAAATAGAAAACAAAACCATGGAGAGAGAGATCCAAGATGGTCAACTACTAGCAGCTCAGGATTGTAGCTCCTAGAGAAAGTACATAGAACGAGAGGATGCCACATTTTCAGATGAATTTTTGTTGCTTACGGACTAGGAGATTCCCAGCGGAGGAGCCCCACAGGTTGCCAGTGTGACTCTTGTGGCCGGCGTGGCGGTTTTGTCGGAGTTTTGGCGTGGAGGTTCTAGGTGCCGAGTAAACTGGACTAGCTTCCCTTTTGATTGACGTTTGGATCTCCGGGAAGGCACAGTCATCTATTTACACGATTGAAATAAGGATTCAAGAGGGAAGCCAGACCGGAGATCCTTGAGCAGAAAAGCACCACGAATCTTAATGCCGCCGTTTTAGCCGGCGCAATGGGTTGCTCAGATTTTGGCATTGGGAATCAACAAGTTGGACGTTCACTCAGAGACCTAAATTGAAAGTTGGCAATTACAGAGATGACAGATGGATAAAATTACAATGGTGGGAAGAAATCAGCCTAAAAAAGCTGAGAATACCCAGAAGCAGAATGCTTCTCCTTCTACAGGGGATCACAGTTCTTCACCATCAAGGGAACAAGGCCTGATGGAGAACGAGTGCATTCCAGTAACAGAAATGGGCTTCAGAAGGTGGATGATAAGGAACTTTTGTGAGCTAAAAGAACATGTTCTAGCCCAATGTAAAGCAACTAAGAACCTTGAAAAATGGTTT